>JAODAL010013576.1:0-90726 GCA_025379985.1 Phyllomedusa bahiana
AGAAGTTCACGTTTTTAAAATTTTTTTATTTTGACACAGCTTTAGCTTTTTACTGTAGGTTTGATGTCACCTTTCTGATTTTTGCATGTTTTTCCATCTATTTGTAGCCTCTCTGATCCATTAAATAACTGAACAAATTGGGGAATCAGTTACCTTTTCTATCCTGCAACGGGCCCAAGTCACTGCCTGTATTAAACGTTTTTTTACAATGCAATCCAGCTGTAGATGCGCACTTCCTGGTCAGGTTGTAGGTGTTTCTATAGCCGTAATTGACATGTCTGCTCTGCTGTACCTATCTGTTCCTGTTATAGTGACATGACTCCAGGAGATTTTTAAGATGTGGTACACAAGGCTACAGAGCTCTGAAGGTTGAAAGATTGTCATTTAGTTAGGCAAACAAATTTCATTGCTAGACAGAAAACTCTGCAGGGAGTAACTCACAATGGTCAAACGGCAGCTTGTGGAGCAATTAGCTAAAAGCCGGTGGGGAGAGATGGTCGGTATCCAAGAGAACTTGTGTACTAAGGGGAGAGAAAAACTTTTTTTTATCTCCTGCCCAAAGTAAAATCAAAACAGCAATGTATTTGGTTATTCTTCATTTACCTTTCCCTACATGTTAAAAGCTAATCATTGTGTTGAGAAAACTTTTTTAAAATAATTTTTCCTACGGAGACACACCCTAACTTTGGTGCTTGATGTGGGCTAAAGGCTCCTTTGTCACAAATCAGGACACCCAGAGCCGTGTTCACAGAATTATGGGCCCCTGGGCATAGCACTGCTGTGGGCCAAATGCATGACATCACACTTGGCCATGCCTGGAGCACCCTCTCCCAAGCACACCCATATTATCATGCCACTTAAGTCTAGACACCAGCAGCCTACAAGACTGATTGGCAGGGAGCCTTTGGCTCCTTTCTCCCCCATGTTTTTTTTTTTTTTTTTTGTCTTCACATCCAAAAACATACAGTTAAATAAGCAAAGCCAACCAAGGGATCCAGGATATGTTTGTTTTATTCCTGTGACATACATAGACCACACCTACATGTGTAGGGCCCCTGGGCAACTGCCTAGTGTGCCCAAAGGAAAAGATTGCCCTGAGGACACCAACATACCTCCCAATTTAGTGGATAATCAAAGAGGGACACTTATGGTACATCTATACACTTCAGTAGGTTTTAATTTACAATTTAGCACAGTCATCTGAATATAAACTTTTTTATGGTTTTTATTGCAACAAATCATTAAAGGGGTGTTCCCACCATAGACTTTAATGGCATATTATGCTGCACCTATATCGGTAGCAGGTCCTCAGAAGTTGCAAAACAGACTAGAGAGCTGTTTGCACTTGCGCATTTCTCTTCATTCTGTTCTAAGGGAGTTCCAAGAACATCTGAACACATTGCTCATCTGAACTCGGAAGTCCCATAGCACAGATTGGAGAGTAATGTGCACGCGCAACCGGCTCTCCATTGTGCTCAGTAGCTGTCAGGGTCTTGTTTGTGAGATAGGTGCAGGTCCCAGAGGAGGAGCCCACATCTATTAGACTTTGATGGGAAGTATATAGTGGGAACAAATCTTCAAATAAGATATACATTGTATCCTTATATGCAGTTAGGACCCAGAGAGATTCTTTTTGGGGCAATATAGTAAGATTATTTCTCATCACAATGATTTGCTTTTAAAACGTAGGGAAAGTTAATTTTAAAACTATTACCAAATACATTGCTGTTTTTATTTTGCTTTGGTAAGGAAATAAAGAAGATTTTATCTCCTCCTAGAGTACATAAGTTTTTATGGTTACCGACCACCTCATCTCTTATATGATTGCTTCACAAGCTGCTGTTTGTGGTGGGTCACTCCCTGCAGCGTCTTATCTGTAGCAACAGAGTCGTTTACCTAAGTAAATGACAAGCTTTCACCCTTTAGAGCTCTGTAGCCTAGTGTATTGCACTTTAAAACTTTTCAGCAGTCATGTCACTGCCAGGAATAGCTAAAAATAGCAGCACTGATGTTTTAATCACTAGCAATAGAACCACCCGAAGCCTGATTGGTAAGTATGAGTCTAAAGCTGGCTGTGGCTCTGTGAACCCATATGGTGAGAAAACCCTTTAATGCAGGTTAATTGAGTAAGTTAAATGTAAGGGGTTAAGAGGAACAGAGGGATTTGGGATAAGATAAAATGGGACTGCTCCTCTAGAAGAGGAACACTTGAGAGTACTGCACCAATATTTTACGTAGCGGTGGTGATGGAGGGGGTAGGGTATGTTCACACAGTGTTTGCTAAATACGTATTTGGGTACGTTTTATGTAATGAAAAACGGACCCCAATACATATTTAACAATGTTCAACTGTTATTACATTGATTTTGTTTTACATACGTTTTTGCATTTCGTTAAACGGACGCATTCAGAGAAATGACTTATCAACTCTTGATCCGTTTAATGCATTGAAAAGGCAGTAGAAGCTACAGGGATACGTTTTTGCAGTCCAGAAAACGTATCCAAATACATACCACATTATTGGTACGTTTTTGGATGCTTTTGACGCAATACATTTTCCATACTGCAAAAACGTTTTCAAGACGACGTCTGCACATACCCTTACAGGTTTTTTGTATAACTGTGTTTTTATTGAAGCAACACATAAAGTCAACTCGTGTACATGAGTAAGAGAAAGAAAATTCCACAGTACATTAATACAATCATAACAGTATAAAATGCATAAATGAAGATTATAATGGACTATTCTAAGAAGGTTGGACCCGGGGAGAAACCTCGCTCATATACTGACATTCACCTCCGACTTATTTCTTAATTTTTATCACAATAACTGAAGATTAGCTCAAGAGACTAAAACAAAATTTGTTCTACAGTATCCTGAACTAGGAGAAACCTGTTGGTGTTAACCATGGATAAGTATTAAAAAAAAACTTTAGGTACCCACGGATGAAGTAGTATAGGAATACACAACTGACTTTGGTTTGAGGAGCAAATAATCACAGCAAGAAACGTTATATACGTAGAATAGACCATCAAGACCTGACAGAGACACAAAGGGGAATGCAAAAGCCAACAGTGGGGGTAGGGGGACCATTCCTCATCATCTCGAGGGTTAAGCCATTCCGAATTTGTATCATATGAATACCCTAGGGCTTCCATAGTCTGAGCATGAACCTATCCATCAGGTTGTTTGAGGAATGCAGTAAGATACTCCATTCTGCGTCACAATCTTGTATTCGATTAACTAAAGTCATCGTCAGATGGGGAGGAAGAGGTGGATTTCCAACACCTAGCAAACAGGCATCTGCAGCTGTCAAAATATGCAGGGTCAACTGCTTCTCAGCCTTCCCCACAGGATGGGGCATCAGATTCAATAAGAAAAAGCTTTGGAATCCAGAGAAAAACCGCAAGCCCACCACCTCATGTAGTGGAGGACCCCGCACATCTGGTCCAGAAAGGCTGGATTACAACCACCACACACCCAGTAAATGTTAATATAGATGTTCTCTTCCCCCATTCCGAGACATCTCCAACAATGGTCAGAGACCGTATTGTTGAGAATTTATGTATCAACGTCGGCGTATGTGTACCGAGGAAGTACAGAATCTTGTACTGGTTTTCTTTATACAGGTGCACGGAAGCATGGATGTCTTGAGGCCCTCCTCCAAATGGGTCTTCCATCTTCAAGAGGAATATTCATTCCCCACGTGCCTATCCCAGCGGTCCATATTTTATGTCTCAGGTAGATTCTCTGGGTTCTGGGACGCATAGCATCTGAATAGATGGGCTGAGATAAGTCCCGTTGGGTAGAGATGTGCCTGCTTTACAGATCCTTGTCCAAAATAGTTGGGGGTGACACGTTGCCTAGGCCTGTCAGTCTGGAGAGTACCTGGCGCATGAAATGTCCAATTTGTATATAGGAGGTAAAAAAACCCCTGATCCGGCAAGCTTGAAAGGATGTCGAATCTCCTCAAAAGGAGGACAATAGATTTTTCTAGTTTCTAAAGTTAACTATATCCACAAACCTAAATAATCGATTATCAAAACCAGGCTTAAAACTGGCCGAGTGACAAGCTAATCCGGTAGAGAGGGGGTGAAACCAGGAAAGATGTCATTGGTGGAGCCTCTGGGAACTCAGGAGAAACCAGCTTGAGCAAATTCGCCACACATCTTCACAAAAGAGTCATGGGGCCCAATAACTTTCTATCCAATTGCACATGTCCAGGTATTCCATAGGCAAAGAGTTAGGGGTGAATAGGGGCCAGCCAAAATTTTTTTTCAATCCTAGAGCGCCATACTGTATATAGGGCATACAGTGACGGACCCACCCGGACTTCTCCGTAGTTGGGCACCCAGAATATTTTAATTATGTCTGGCACCCCTAGTCCCTCCCGCCGATCTTTGGTGCCAATAAACACTCTTTGGTACTCTATAAGTGCCGCCGCCCGCCCATATAAACTGATTATAGCCTGACAGTAAAGCCCTGAGTTCCAGCAGTGGAACCTGAACAGGAGGGATTCAAAGAGAAATAAAGCAGTTTTGGGGAGGAGAACGACCATCTTAACAGACGCAATCCTTCCAAACCTAAGAAAGAGGTAGGCGATGCTACTGGTCCAACAACTTTCTAATTTCGGCGAATAATTTAATTTGGGATAGGTTTTGTCTGTATACTGTCGAGTTGTATGAATCTGTCAGATGGCCCGCCCAAATTATTTTATAGCGTCTGTTTTCCAGTTATAGTGAAAGTTGGCTCGTAGAGAGGCCGTCAAGGCTGACTGAAATGTTCATGTGTAAAAGCTTCAGTCTTTTTCCGTGTTTGTACTCCTTAAACCCCGATAGCCTACCAAAGTCGCGTAATAGAGCGTGTAAATTAGGTAAGTCGTATGTGGGTGAGACAGGGACAGGAGTAATGTCGTCCCTGCAAACAGTTGAAAAGCTTGTATTCCCTATTACGTACTTACTACCCCTTTGATGTCTGGTTTCATTCGAATTGCCTTGCTGCGAAGGGGCTCAATATACATCACAAATAGGACGGAGCCGCGGACCCAGCCGCTGCCGAGTTCCATTTTTTGATCGGAAGGGAGCTGACATACTATGGGCCATCTAATTGTGGCATTATGGATTTTGGTACAGACTGCGCACCACGCTGTTAAATAAGGGCGCGCAGACCATCCACTCCTTCCAAGGGCCGGAACAGGAAGGACTCAACATACAGCGATCAAGTAGGGCACCTTTTTTCTCCTGCGTCTAGGCTCAAACTATAGTAAAGCCGATTGATCTTCGCATCCCCCTGTTGACAACCTCTATCAATCCAAGTCTCTTTCATCGAGTATTGTCTGCGCCCTTTATTGGCCCCTCACCGGCGAACCCCACCTGGTCTTTGATGGAGATCTAGCGAGGGGAGCCATGGGGCCAAGGCGAATCGCTAGAAGTTTCGTAAAAAGCTTCACAATCTGAATTCAGCATGGGGCAGATGGGCCTTAAATTCGCTGGGTCCGTCTGATCCTCTGTCAGGTTTTTGGGGATGGGAAGTGATATATGAATAGGACATAGTGGCCGGTAAATATGGGGAACCTGCCAGGAACGAGTTATACAGAGATGTCATGTAAAACCGATAATTGAGGAAAAAGTATTGATAATATAAAGTATGGGTCGGGTCCCGTCCGGACTCGGGGGCCTTGCCGCTAGGCATATTCTGTTATAAAACACCCTCATTTCCTCTGAATATACGGGGGACATTTACCGCTCCGCTTATCCTTCCTGGGGGGAGTCTAGGGAGATTATCATTTACCACGCCAAAAATACCTCAACAAATCACGTCTATGAATCTCATGTCTGTGGGCAAGGGTGTTCAGGCAGAGGTAAAAGAGCAGAAAAAGATAATCCCTAAATAGAGCTGCGGGACCATGGCCTCCTGTGACATACACCAGAGTGCCTGAGCGTCTTTCAGGGCTTGGGGGTCCTCCCATTGATTCGTTTCTTAGCTGTCTTGCTATCGAGGGTGAGGGGCGTATTTCCGCTTTGTCATAAGAACTTTTTGTCTGGAAAACTCAGCAACCTCGTCCGTAAACCGTCTATTGACAGGTCCTTTAGTTGAATTTCGCACAGGTTATGTATGCGTCGGAGAATCGGTCCATGGAGGCGTTTGCCGATAACCTATCCCCAAGGTCCCCTTTAGGGTTGTTTGTTGAGCGTGTCCCCTTTGGCGCCCCCCTGTCCTTTCTTAATTACGAGAGCTTCAGGGCGCACGACAGCATCCCCTTATCACTGCCTTATGCGCTTCCCATAACGTAGCCCCCGATGAACACCGAACCCTCCATTTGTCCTCGGAATATTCCACGAGTCAAAGACCGTCACCTTTTCCCTGTGATTCCAACCCTTATTGATTAAACTTTCGGGGGTTTAGGACGCCAAGGCATTTCTGCTACCACCTGTCATCCCCGGGTCTAGGTGAGGGTTACCGAAGCCCGTGGTCCTGACCACTGATGGCATTGTCACATCTGCGTCTACAACATTCCTTAGTGCCAGAATGTTCCCGAAGAAATATCAAGTGGCGGGTGTGCGACCCAGGAGGTGGGCGAATAAAATGAGAAATGGGCCTTCTTAGTGGGATGGAGCACCCACCAGAGATTAAACAATGCTTGGGAGCGAATTCAGTTTACGAAACTCTCTATAAACCCTCTGTTGCGTTCGAGATGTGGTGTGTCCTTGACCTGAAGCATATCCATAGAATCAGAGAAAGAGACATAAAAGTCCCGCTCCCAATCAGCACGCGATGGCCGGCAGTAGCCTGATACCTTATAGACAACGCCGTTAAAGAACCTGGATTTGGACTTATTAGGCGCATATAATTACATAGTGAATATGGGGACCCCCCATAAGACGCCTGAAGAATTATATTACCTACTAACCGATTGACATCTTGTAGTACGCTGTTGGACTTGTACTAGAGAGTAGGAATATCCACCCGGGCCCAGCTCCTCTTTGGCGCGCGACTGTGAAGCGGTATAAGCACGTGTATATATCCCTTGAGCAAAAGTGAAGCTATCCCTCCTATCAAAGAGAGCGTCTCCTGTACAAATACTATATCACCTAGAAGACTTCAATTCATAGTACAGAGACGCCGCTTAAACGTCGGCAGTTAAGACCCTTCACATTGATTGATATAAACATAGGCCATGAGGAAAGGAAGCAGCGTGAGAACCCTATCATGCTCAGATCTCTGGACATGGAGGAATGGCCCACACAAGACACAACAGGGATAGGGAAGACAACAAATATACATTAAGACAACTTGAAGGCAGCTTGTGAAAAATAAAAAAAGGTGATACCCCACGGGCGAGTATCACTTTAGTGTACACCAGGATTGCACGCGTCCTGGGGAGGTGTAAACTCAAAACTGTGGTAACTAAACCACCACAATGTAGAGAGGCCTGTGCTAGTAGGCCCACCAGAGCGAGTGAAGAGCCTGGTCGGATGCGGCCGCAATGGATCCTTCCCAGAACTCGTCATGCCCTTACGTCAAGCTAAATAAAGAAGGAGAGGAGGGAAAACGGCTAGGGTGGAACCGGGGGGTGGGAGAGAAGGATGGGGAAAAGGGACAAGAAAGAAGAAAAAAAAAAAAATTAAATAAAAATTTTGGGGGAGGGAATAAGGAGGGAATTATAAGGAGAGAGGGGAAGGGGGATGGAAAAGGAGCCTCTCCTTCTGTAGCAGGACACTTAAATAATGAAGCACTTGATCCGTGGAAAAACTATGTAATGAAACTGTTGGTGCAAATAAGTCCCGGCAAGCAGTGGGATAGGGGACACTAACCAATGATCCCTTAAAATGAAAACCTGAGACTGCAATTATCGGGTCATCCCTGGCCCTCCTGGGCGGCGGGGGATCTTGGCGATCTGGGTGTCTTCTCCGTTTCTGGACTTGGCTCCAGACCGGTGTTGGGGCCGGGAGTGGCGTCTCCAGTTCCCAGTGCCGGGATGTCCCGGGGTCACCAAACCAGTCCAAAGAACAAAATGATGGAAGGTCTGCTGTGGGCGTCGTATGGAAGAGGATCTGCCATTTTTTAGTCACCTGTCAGCGAGAAGGGAAATTCCCCAACGATACGGGGATTCCACTATCTTTAAGGAGCGAGAGAAGAGGCCTCAAACAACGACGTTTCTGGAGTGTAACCCAGGCAAGATCCGGGTAGAGCTGGATCTGGGTATCCCGATATTTCACTTCTTTTTGTAGTCTAGCCTGGGACATAATTCTCTCTTTGACGGAGAAACTGTGGACGCAGCATATAACATCCCTTGGTCTGCCAGTAAAGTCCTTCGCCCTCAGGGCCCTATGAGCTCTGTCAAGTTGTATGTGATTGGTAGCTGGTTCGCCCAGTAGACTGTTAAACACCTCATTCAATACTGCGTGGAGATCTTCCCTCTCCTTGGGTTCCGGTAGTCCCTTAATTCGGATATTGTTTCTCCGTCCCCGGTTGTCAAGATCTTCCAGATTTCTGAGGTCTCTCCAGGCTTGGCTTTGGGTTGTTGACTGTGAGATGTAAATGTGAGATATATCGTCTGGTCTCATCATGTGATTCCTCTAGAGTATCCACCCTATCCACAATATGTGTAAAGCTTTGTTGCAGGGCAGCAATCTCTTTCTTACATGCCTCTTTAACTTCCATAACTAGACCTTTGAAATCTTCTTTAGTAGGGATGGATTTTAGGTAAGCTTTCCAGTCCACATCCTCATCGCCCCGTGACGTGACCCTTCCAGCACCAGAGGCCATGGTACACCCATCCAAGGATCCGGAGTCATCGGGTATATCAGCATTAGTGGATAAAGAGGCAGCACAGGCAGATTCTTCCTGCGGGATCGGACCTGGGTTGGATCGGGTCAGTGTCATTTCTGTCAGCTTGCGTTGTGTTGCCGCGGCTTTTTGTGCCTTGGAAGGCATATCGCTGTGGCGCTGGGAGAGCAGAGATGGCCCGCAGGCAATTCCACTGCACTGAGGAACAGGTATTGTTATGCAGCAGAAGGATCTGGTCAGCAATCCCTCTGATGGCAGTGGCCCCAAAACACGTATACGCAGCCGTGCCCTAAGTTGTATCCGACTATGAGGCTTGTACTGGACCACCTCAAAGTCTCACAGTTGAGGGCCTCCACTCGGTCAGCGGGGGCTCCATGGGCGCCTTAACACATTGGTGACAGTCCCAGGTGGGCTAAAGGAGAGTAAACCCCCGATGATTAATGGCCACCGGCGCTAGCCTGCGTCTCCGCGCTCTGACCTCGGTCTCCCGCGATACCCGGTACCTGCACAACCCACGTGCCGCCAGCCGACTCCTCTTGCGCTGGATTCCGGTGGTCGGGGTGAAGTTCTGTCACCAGGAGCAGGACTTCTGCTGTCTGTCACTTGCCACAGTCTCCCGGCAGTTCGCGGGCTTTCTCCCTTGTCGCGCGCCTCCTCCCGGAAGCCGCGTTGCGCCTCTCACTGCTCCTTCACAGGCCGCAACCTTTAGACACCTCCCGCTCCGCGCCGAGTGCTCGTAGCCGGGTAAATCTTAGTCCCGGGTGTTGCCCAGGGTCTCCGCTCTGCTTTTCCGCCGCTTGTGTGCCGCTGCCGCCGGGTTTAAGCCCTCTTCACCGTGTCCTTTTCGCTGGGGCTTGCAGAGCTCTTGGATCAAGCGGCCATCTTGGGTAGCAGCCGGACACGCCCCCTAGCATACATTTTAATGTCAACGTTTAGAAGCGATATGGGGCGTTAACTGCTACAAGTCTGCGGATCCTTCCCTGGTTTGGGAACAACTGCGACATGCGCCAGAGTCGCCTGAGACAGAAAAGGAGTCTCAGGGGAAATGGCATTAAATGTCTGCAGTAGTAAAGGGGCCAACTGGTCCGGAAAGGTTTTGAAAAATTTGGCTGTAAAGCCATCAGATCCAGGGCTTTTAGCCCCCCCGGAAGATCCTTAATCACCAGCTCCAACTCCTGTATCGAAAAAGGGTCTTCCAACTGCTGGGAGACTGACGACGGGATTTTGGCAAAGAGGGAGTGGTGAGGAAAGGTATTTCCTGCGAGGGAGTTAGAGGAGGGAGGAAGGTTATATAATTTGGAGTAGAAGGCCTGGAAGGTCTTAGCGATATCAGTAGTGCAGTGTACAACAGGATTGGCATGAGTCTTGATGGAGTAAATGTGGGATTGTGCAATGCGAGAGCGGAGGGCCCTAGCCAGCATTCGTCCACATTTATTTTCCATACTCATAGAACTTGCCCCGACAACGCTGCAGCATACTGCCCCAGGAGGCTTCAAGAAGCTTCATGACCGCCAACCGCGCGCCTTGCAATTCCCGGAGTACCGCAGAGGAAAGGGCACGCTTATAAACTAGTTCTAACTGGTGAACTTTAGAAAGCGCCGAGGTGAAAGCTGTCGCCCTGCCCCGCTGAAGTCTGGCACCATGTTTGATTAGAACCCCCCTAACAACACATTTGAGAGCCTCCCACTGGATCGCCGGTGAGGAGGAATCTCCAGCATGCTGCTCCTGAAATTGAGAGATAGTTCTACCAACTTCCGCAGTACAGAGGGATCCGACAACAGAGATTCATTGAACTTCCAATTCCACACGGGCCGCTGCACAGTGGAGAACAAAATACCGGCGCGTGGTCCGACCACAAAATGTTCCCAATGGAAGCTGTTGACAACAGAGGGAGAGCAGAATGCTGAACCATTATGTAGTCCAGGCGACTGTAAGGGCTAGTTCACACGGCTTATTGCCGACGTAATTGTGGGGATTACATAGGCAGGTAATAGGCAGGTATATGGTCCCATAGGCAGGTAATAGGCAGGTATATGGCCCTATAAGCAGGTATAGGCAGTTATATGTCCCCATAGGCAGGTGTATGGTCCCATAAGCAGGTAATAGGCTGGTATATGGCCCCATAGGCAGGTGTATGGCCCTATAGGCAGGTTGTAGGCAGGTATATAGCCCCATAGACAGGTACTAGGCAGGTATATGGCCCCATAGGCAGTTTAAAAAATAAAAATACAAACACTTACCTCGCTCCCTCACTGCTCCGACTCCAGTGCGCTCCGTCTTCAGGCACAGGCAGGGTGATGCCGTCAGGCCGCGCACGCAGCGTGATGACACACGCTGCCTGTGCCGGAAAAACTCCGGACAGCTGCAAGTCTTCGGCCGTCCGGAGTCCACTACAGAGCAGGGAGTGCTTGCTTTCTGCTCCGCAGTGTTATCTTCTCCTGTATGTTCTCCCAGAGGAGTCGCATACAGGGCAAGGGATCGCCGACAGCGTCCGGGCCACGGCAGCGCCCGGACGCTGTCGGCTCACTCAGCATTCAGCTATATGCGCTCCCTGAGGTATCCTTGCCGGCGCCCGGGCCAATGCAGCACCCGAGCGCCAACAGTCACTTGAGTATAGCCGAGGACGGATTTTTCAGCACATTTTTTATACTCAGCTTATACAGTATATATATATATATATATATTAATATATAATATATATATATATATATATATATATATATATATATATATATAATCTTTTTAACCCCTCAATGATATTTGGTGTAAATTTATGTCAAAATGCAGGTAAGGGGCTAAACAGCAGGACTGTTGAGCAGTTCCGCTAAATGCAGCCGACATCCGCCAATGACAGCAGGGAATGAAGCTCAGACCCCCACCCGTCTAACCTTTTAGACATATAAGCAACTTGAAAACCACAAGGTAAACATAGACAGTAGCTCACCGAAAGCTGTAAGTAGAACTTTCATTTAACCAGCTGTGGAGCATGCTTCATCTTCGCACGGCGTCCCGGTCCTCAGTTCAAAAGTCATGTAGCAGAAACCAGACGATACAAAGATGAAGATGAAAGGGTGCTTTCTTTATTTCATTGTTTCAATCCAACATGTGGAGGGTGCATGGGGGACCCGGAATCCAACGCGTTTCGAGCTTTCATATAGCCCTTGTTCACGGTCACATATGTTTAACAACAATAACCATTTAAATATTTAAAGGAAGGGGGTGTGCTACAAAGACATAAACGTCACTTCCTTGTGCATTACAAACATGTTAAAAACATAAACGAAAAGCAAATATATTTTAAGGCATCCATAAAATTAAACATATATAGCAAAGGAGAATGGGAAAAATATACCTTAATATATGTAGGCTACGTGGTTTCTGTAATTAAGCCCTCGTGGTGCTCTTGTGTCTAGCTCGTAGATCCAGTATGCCTCGCGCATGCGCACGAGGCGTTGCCAGTCACCTCCGTTCTTAGGGCTTTCTACTTTTTCTAAGCCGTAACATCGTAGGCTTTCTACTGTCCCTGCATGTGTTTCTATGAAATGTTTCGCCACCCCGGAGTGAGACATTTGGCCCTTTTTAATGCTGTATAAATGTTCAGATATACGAGTTTTAAATCTGCGAATACTGCTGCCAATATAGGTCTTGTCGCAGGACACACAATAGATAGCATAAACCAAATGATTAGTATCACAATTAATTAATTTTCTTATATTGTAATATTTATTTGTATCCTTATTTGATTTAAATGTATCTTGTTTTATGGCATATTTACATATGCCACATCTTTTTTTGTTGTACGGAAAGAAGCCTTTTGGGGAAAGCCAATTAGCTTTTGTGGGGACACTGGAGAAAGCACTAGGAGATATTTCTGTACCTATAGTTTTATTGTGTTTTGTTACTAAATGTATCCCTTCATCTAGTAAATTAGCCAGAATATTGACTTGTCTCAGGATATTGATATTCCTGTAAAATATTTTTTAATAGTATTTGTAATGAAGCAAACTGTCCCATAATCACGGTTTAATAGTACTTTTTTTTTAGGAACTAACAGTGTGTCCTGTGTTCTCCCTTGAATTTTTTTCTTTGCTCAATACATTTGTTTCTTATTGTATCCTCTCATTTTTAGTCTGTTATCTATAATGTCAACCGGTTTTTGAAAATCCGACTCTTTTGTGCAAGCCCTACGTGCACGGTAATATTCCCCCACTGGAATGGAGTCAATGGTATGACTAGGATGACAACTATTGGCACGCAGGATTGTATTGCCACTGGTGGGTTTCCTGTATAAGGTGCTAATCACTTTGTGGTTCTCTATATCTCCTGTGAGTAGTACATCTAGAAAAGCAATACTAGTTGTTTCCACTGTATGGGTAAAATGTAAATTAATATCATTATTATTGAGATATAGGATGAAGTCTGGTATGGACGCCACATCACGACCCAGACAAGCAAGAGGTCGTCTATGTAACGCACATACCAGACCAGGCAATGAGAAAATGGATTATTCACATTGTATATATATTGGTGCTCCCACCATGCCATGAAAAGGTTCGCCAGTGATGGAGACACAGTGGCCCCCATTGGTACTCCAAGCAGCTGCAAATAGTAAGTACGGTCAAATTCAAAATAATTACTGGATAATAGGAAGTCTATGCTCTCCAATATAAAGATTTGAAGCCCCTCTTGGTATATGTTTTGTTTCTGTAAGTGATATTGAACAGCTACTCTAACTAGAGATTGAGGTATGCTAGAATAGAGGCTAGTTACATCAAGACTTAACCAATGAAAATCAGGAAGCCATTTGAAATCATGAAAATTTTTAAGGACAGTGGTGCTGTCTTTGAGATAACCCGGAAGTCCAGAGACCAGGGGTTGGAGATGTTTATCTACCTATCTGTTTAACTTTTCTCCTACACTGCCACAACTAGATACAATAGGGCGTAATTGGGGTGGAAATGTTCCCTTATGTATCTTTGGGACACCATAGAAAACCGGTGTTTTTGGATTGCTTTCCTCTAAATAATTTTTATCTTTTATGCTAATTGCTCCCAATGTTACGCCTTCTTGTAAAAGTTTTGATAATTTTGATTGTATTTCTTTAATGGGATTTTTAGTTAATTTACGATAAGTTGTTACATCACTTAAATATGCATTACTGATTTCTAGTACAAAATATCAAAGAGACTTTGATGATTATGAAAAAGATAAAGTTTACAACTGGAGACATGAGAGGAAACCTAGATCCATCTTAAGACGTCCACAAAAATATAGATGAAATAGAGAGGAAGTAAGTTTTTCAGACATTGAGCATACATCTATAGGAACTTCAGACTCAGAATGCTCATCAGCAGAAGGATTAACCACGAGAAGTAAAACCATAAATCAGACACAGATTGTACAAGAGCAAAATAAAGGAAAAGGATCCAAGGCAAAAAACGACACAGAAGACGAGGAGGAAGAAAGCACCGTGGTAAAGAAACAGAAGGGAGCCACGAGAAAGAAAGTTTAAATACGGAAAATGAGTCCCAGGCAGAAGAAGGACAATTCAATAATGACATAGTGCTTACTCCAACTATCATCACTAATTACCAACTTGATGTGCTGAAATATGGAATTAACTTTTCACCCACAATACATTTTTCATTATTCAACACTTTGATGAAACTAATATATTTGTCAGATTGTTAACGTTTAAACGTTTATTCAAAGAAAAAAATATACAAGATGAGTTTAGTTTAGAAAAATTTGAAATAACAGAAGGTTATGACACTAATGAATATGAAAACTTACTGTTTAATGAACAGTTATCTCTCCTTACATTGCAGGATTTACAGGAACCTAAAATGGATGTTGATATGAATGTGCATGTCCATCTCGACCGAAAGAACCCCCACATTTACCCATTGAAAGCAAGAGTGGAAACTATGGACAGCTTCCAAACCACTATGGAGAGAGATTTGAAATCTCTCTCTGAGCAAAGAAATAACAGAGTTAAATCTAATATGTCTAAAAAGGAATATAGAGCACTTAATGAGTTAAAACAGAATAGAAACCTTATAATAAAAAAAGCGGACAAGGGGGGCTCTACGGTCGTGATGGACACTACACTATACCAGAAATCAGTAATGCATATTTTAATTGATGTAACAACTTATTGTAAATTAACTAAAAATCCCATTAAAGACATACAATCAAAATTATCCAAACTTTTACAAGAAGGTGTAACATTGGGAGCAATTACATAAAAGATAAAAATTATTTAGAAGAAAAAAAACCCAAAAAACACAGTTTTTTATGGTGTCCCAAAGATACATAAGGGAACTTTTCCACCCCAATACGCCCTATTGTATCTAGTTGTGGCGGGTGTAGGAGAAAAGTTAAACAGATAGGTAGATAAACATCTCCAACCCCTGGTCTCTGGACTACCTGGATATCTCAAAGACAGTACCCTGTCCTTAAAAAATTTTTCAGAATTTCGAATGGCTCCTGATTTTCATTGGTTAAGTCTTGATGTAACAGCCTCTATTCTACATACCTCAATCTAGTTAGAGTAGCGTGTTTCAAATATCACTTACAAAACAAAAACATATACCAAGAGGGTCTTCAAATCTTTTATATTGGAAGCGCATAGACTTCCTTTTTATCCAGTAATATTTTGATTTTTGACCGTAACTTACTATTTGCAGCGCTTGGTGTACCAATGGGGGCCACTGTGTTTTCTATCAAAGGGGGAACCTTTTCATGGCATGGTGGGAGCACCAATAATATACAAATGTGAATAATCCATTTTCTCATTGCCTGGTCTGGGTATGTGCGTTAATAGACGACCTCTTGCTTGTCTGGGGTCGTGATGTGGCGTCCATACCAGACTTCATCCTATATCTCAATAATAATGATATTTAAATTTTAAATTTTTTCCCATACAGTGGGAAACAACTAGTATTGCTTTTCTAGACGTACTACCACAGGAGATATAGAGAACCACAAAATGATTAGCACCTTATACAAAACCCACCAGTGGCAATACAATCCCGCGTGCCAATAAATTGTCATCCTAGTCATACCATTGACTCCATTCCAGTGGGGGAATATTACGTGAGCACGTAGGACTTGCACAAAAGAGTCGGATTTTCAAAACAGGTTGACATTATAGATAACAGACTAAAATTGAGAGGATACAATAAGAAACAAATGTATCGAGCAAAGAAAAAAATTCAAAGGAGAACAGAGGACACACTGTTAGTTCATAATAAAAAGTACTATTAAACGTGATTATGGGACAGTTTGCTCCATTACATATAGCCAAGAATTTTATTCTATTAAAAAAATATTTTACAGGAATATCAATATCCTGAGACAAGTCAATATTCTGGCTAATTTACTAGATGAAGGGATACATTTAGTAGCAAAATGCAATAAAACTATAGGTACGGAAATATCTCCTAGTGCATTCTCCAGTGTCCCCACAAAAGCTAATTGGCTTTCCCCAAAAGGCTTCTTTCCGTACAACAAAAAAAGATGTGGCATATGTAAATATGCCATAAAACAAGATACATTTAAATCAAATAAGGGGTACAAATAAATATTACAATATAAGAAAATTTTATTAATTGGGATATAATCATTTGTTTTATGCTATCTATTGTGTGTCCTGCGACAAACCTAATATTGGCACAGTATTCGAGGGCTTAAAACTCGTATATCTGAACATTTATACGGCATTTAAAAAGGGCCAAATGTTTTCACCCGGGGCGGCGAAACATTTCATAGAAACACATGCGGTCAGTAGAAAGCCACGATGTTACGGCTTAGAAAAAGTAGAAAGCCCTAAGAACGAGGTGACTGGCAACGCCTTTATTTGCCAATGCGATGCGCGAGGCATACTGGATCTACGAGCTAGACAAAAAGAGCACCACGAGGGCTTAATTACAGAAACGACCTAGCCTACATATATTAAGGTATATTTTTCCCATTCTCCTTTGCTGTATATGTTTAATTTTATGGATGCCTTCAAGTATATTTGCTTTTCGTTTATGTTTTTAACATGTTTGTAATGCACAAGGAAGTGACGTTTATGTCATTGTAGCACACCCCCTTCCTTTACCTATTTATATGGTTATTGTTGTTAAACATATGTGACCGTGAACAAGGGCTACACGAAAGCCCGAAACGCGTTGGTTTCTGGGTCCCCCCTGCACCCTCCACATGTTGTATTGAAATAATGAAAAAAAGAAAGCACCTTTTCATCTTCATCGCTGGGTCCATTCACCTTTGTATCATCTGGTTTCTGCTAACCTTTTAGACACCGCACCATCTAAATGAATGAGCAACGGTGATGGGCCGTGCAATTTAATTGCCACTACCGCAGTGAGATTGTGGAAAGCTGCTTGGTTAACATGCTGTCTGGAAGCCTTGTGAAGACTGCTATCGCCCCCATGTTTCCTGTTTTACCAAGTCCTGCCCCATGAAATACTATTCAGCCCGCAAAAATGTGCCCTTTCTTGAGTTCATACAGCTGATGGAAGTACAAAAAAGCTGTGGTCAAATGTAAAAAATAGAAAATGTTTTTAACGAAACCCCTTCATATTTGGTACTGCTGAATTCATTTAAACCTGTAGAATACAGACAACACATCATTTGTACCGAAGAGTGAATGCCATAAAAACAAAACCCCTTAAACATGGCACAAGTAAGTTTTTTTTTTTTGCCCCACTTAGTATTTTTTTTCTTTGCCATTTTTCAGTATATTCTGTGGTATGGTGAATGACACCATTAGCAAGTAAATCCTTTTACCGCGATATGCCTTTGTTGTCGGAGAGGTGCGGGCCCACAGCTAGGACCTGGACCTATCTCAGGAACGAGCCTCCGAAAGTCAGTACAGTCTGGAGAGCCGTTCGCACTTGTGCATGGCTCTCCATTTTTTTCTATGGGAGTTCCAAGCAGAACCGAACACACCACTTGGCTGTACTCGGAACTCCCATGCAACACAATCGAGAGTACCCGCGCAAGCGCGGCTAGCTCTCCCGTCTGCAGTGTGACATTCGGGAGCCCATTTCTCAGCTGGTCCAGCTCCCACCTCTGGGACCAGCACCGATTAGACAATGATGGCATATACCCTGTTTCCCCAAAAATAAGACAGTGTCTTATATTAATTTTTGCTCCTAAAGAGGAGCTAAGACTTATTTTTAGGGGATATTTTTTTTTCTATGCACTATAATTCACATTTATTGTTGAACAAATTATCAAAATGTATTAATATACTATAGTGATTTCATCACAAACATCAGCATAGGCAGCCCAAAAAACCACTATGTCTTATTTTCAGGGGTGTTTTATTTTCAGGGAAACAGGGTATTAGGGCTATGCCATAATTTCTTATTGTGTTAAAACCCCTTTAATGGGTTAATAGTAGTAAAACATAATGAAACTAAATGTGGTATCACTGAAATCAAAGTTACACAAAAAATGAAAGTAAGATGTGAGTTATATCACACAGTGCATGTCATGAAAACAAAAAAGGCACAATCCTTTCCCGGAGGCTATGTTCACACGGCTTAAAATGGGACGTATTTCAGTCCGTAGTGCACGAATTACGGTTGGAATACGTCCCAGTTATTACGGTAATCCACAGTTCTCATAGAGAACTATGAATTACGTCTCCTCTCCCTGCTCGGCGAATCCGCCGCGGGGGGAGATAAGTGACATGTCATTTACTAGCAAGCGTATACGCGCCGCTAGTAATGATAGTCTATGGGCCGGCGAGGTGGCGCCCCCCCGCTCCCGGCCCTCCCCCGTCCACATGGCGTAATTGTGGGGCATAATTACGTCCCGCAAATAAGCCGTGTGAACATAACCTTACCATGCCACAAATAGTTTTTCTCCAGTAAATGATGCAATAAAAAAATACAAGCAAAAAGGCCTAGTTGTATTTATTTTTCCTTTTTTTTCCTCCCCACAAATAAATTACAATAGGTTTTCCAGGCTATTTAACGGTAAATGGTACCATAAAGAAAAGAAAAGGAATATACAACAGCATCAAAAAGGGACTGACAGCACCTCAGCCATACTTTCAATGAGTTACACTACGCATTCTCAGGGCTCTATCAATACAACTGCAGAGCTGCCTCCCACATAGAGGTTCCATGGTCTAATGGTTAGCACTCTGGACTTTGAATCCAGGGATCCGAGTTCAAATCCCGGTGAGACCTTACTTTTTTTTTTTATTAAACTAATATCCCAGAGCCCAAAAACGTCGGAAATCCTAACTGAAATGTTTATTTCGTTCTTTGTGCCACTTTGTTATTGTGGTACGGGACAACACACCTGAAGTTATGTAGTTTTAGAAGGAAAAAGCTGATTTCATACAAAAAATATAAACACTGAGATCAATGTGACTACATTATCTTTTCTGCCCAATGGTTGATTATTATTGTTAATAATCATTAATTGTTATTGTTAATAATCAACCCATCACTTTATAAGTAGGAGGTCATTATTTGGAAAAAGAAATTGAGCCTCCCCGTCGGGGAATCGAACCCCGGTCTCCCGCGTGACAGGCGGGGATACTTACCACTATACTAACGAGGATTGGCGTGAAAGTTTTTGTCATAGAACTGCTCTCAATGATGTTACATATGTGTGTTCAGTATCTCTCACTGTGTACAGAAAGCATTTTCTCATTTGGTAATTAATAACCAGCACTGAACGCACTGCAGGTAGCTAGAAACAGCAGATAGAGCCAACATATCACTGTGGAGCTATTGCACAAAGTATAGACCGGATCAGTGCTAGCTTCAGTCATGACATCAGGTGTCAGGATGGCCGAGCGGTCTAAGGCGCTGCGTTCAGGTCGCAGTCTCCCCTGGAGGCGTGGGTTCGAATCCCACTTCTGACATTGATTATTTTGATGTTAAAAAGTTATCAATATTTGTTTGTGCTACAAGTTGCATATTTTCATCGGTCTTTAGCTTTTTCTCAGCAAAGCAAAAGTTTTTGAGGGGCGGGAGTATTTCAATTCTTATGTATCCGAGGAAGTGAAATAAGGTGAAGCTAATTATTATAATAATTTATTGTCACTCATGTTGTGTTTTCTGAACATTAATAATGTAGAAAAAGAGGAAAGGGAAGGAAAAAAAAAAAAAAAAGGATGTGTCAGAAGTGGGATTTGAACCCACGCCTCCATTCGGAGACCAGAACACCCAAGCTGGGGAAGAGATGCCTCTTGAGTCTGGCGCCTTAGACCACTCGGCCATCCTGACACCTGATGTCACTAAAGAGAAGGAGTACTAATGAGTCGTACACAGATAAGCATACTGTGGCGTACACTATGTTATATTGTCTAACTGTTCGACTACCTGCAAAAGCCTAAAAGTTGTGAGAAAGCCTCATTATTTATTCTCTTCACCTTTTGCAGCTCTAACACATCGCATTTGTTTTTTTTCCTCCATGGTTCTAAAGGTATGTTCACACAGCTTACTGTGGCACTAAGCACACACTTCTAAAGCGCATCCCCATTCACTGTCATTATTGTACACTGGGGGGAGACGGACATAATTAAATTACCGCAATTGTGTTGCGCATTTCGGGAAAAAATGCGCCCCACAATTACGCTGTATGAACATACACTAAGAGTTACAATGTTTTTGATTTTTCTGCTTTCATAGACGTATGAGGGCTTGTTTTTTTCCAGGACAAAATGTACTTTTAACAGGGTTGTTCAGTAAAAAAAAAAAAATTCCTTTAGGGCCAGGATGGTTTAAAAAAGAAAAATATATATATATACTTACCTAGTTGTCTACTGTCACTGTCGGCGATTCGCTCCTCTCGACTTCTCAACCCGACATGCTAAGAGGCTCAAACTCCATTTTAAGAGCCATAACCTTCTTATTTTTCCATCTATATAGACATATGAGGGCTTTTATTTTGTGAGACAAGATGTAAAATCTAATTGTGTAATTTACAGTATCATAGAATACAGGCCCTGACTTACGTCGTTCCGACTTACGTCTGTTCACTAGTTACGAACTGGGATCGGAACGACGCAAGCCAGGGACAGCTGACAGCGTTCGGGCGCTGCTGTGGCCTGAGCGCTGTCCGTGATCTTCGCAGCTGTATGCGACTCCTGGGAGGGCATACAGCTGACTCTCTGGTCCGCATCGGCGTCCGGGCACTACCATGGCCCGGCACCAGTGGGGATCGCTTCGGCTGTACGCGACTCCTCCCGGAGCGCATACAGCGGAAGCCTCTATTGCGGAGCAGAGAGCGAGTGCTCATTGCTCCACAATAGAACTCCGGAAGGCCACAGACCTGCGACCTTCCGGAGTCTCCGGCACAGGCAGCGCGCTATGTCATCACGCTGCCTCCGCGGCCTGATGACATCACCGACCTGTGCCAGAAGACCGAGGGCGAGGTAAGCCTCGGAGCAGCGGGGGAGAAAGGTGAGTATTTGTATTTGTTATTTTTTAATAAGCCCTATCTATACCTATCTATGAGGGACATACCTGCCTATACCTATCTATGGGGGACATACCTGCCGATACCTATCTATGGGGGACATATAACTACCTATGGGGGGCATACCTGCCTATACCTGCTATGGGTGACATATCCAATTAAAAACAGTATACTGCTTCCGCCCTCCTCCACACACTTCCCCGTGCCGGTACCTTCCTTGATTCCTCCTGCTGTGTTGCTTGTAGATAGGATAGAAGCTACGATCCCGCTCGGAGGGCCGCCGGGCAAGGCCAAACACTTCAGAAAATAGATCCACAAATGGAAATTCCAGCGGGTACGAAAATCTTCTTTTATTCCAATATAGACATAACAGGGCAGTGCAATAACATCTAAACACCAACGCGTTTCTGGTCTCTCAGGACCCTTGATCACGGCATATAGTGATTTAAAAAACAAGCGCTCTTATATACACATTAAAACCATAGCGTTATAGTTACACGTGATTAACAGAGAGGGAAGGGGCAAAACTAGGGGGCGTTCTTAACGGATTAACTCTATGGTATCCTATGGCTAATGCACATATCATTATCTTCTCAACATATGCTGAATCCCTCATAGAGTTAGTCATATATCTAGTAAATATACATTAAATCGTTACGTAGGTTCATACCCTTCGGGAAACGTGTGTTACAGGTCATAATCCAAAATGCCTCTCTTAAACCTAGTTTTGGTTTCCCAATTTCTCCCCCTCTGGGTGGTTTGGTGACTTTCTCAATTGCGCCACAGCGCAAGGTAGCAATTTTACCATCGTGTTGTTCTATAAAATGTCTGGCTGCACCTGAGGTATGTGTATACTTATTCTTAATTCCTGTAATGTGCTCCGCTATCCTTTGTTTCAATTTTCTAATTGTGCTACCTATATACACTGTGTTGCATTGGTTACACAAAATATAATAGATAATATGATCAGATTCACAATTAATGTAGTTTTTTATTTTGAACTGTTTACTGCCTTCACTATCCCAAAAGGTTTCCCCTTTAATAATTATTGTGCATAGATTACATCTATTTTTACCGCATGGAAATAATCCGTTGTGTTGAAGCCATGTAGAGTTATTTTTACTCTGAAATAAACTGGGGGACAATTCATTACCTAATGTTTTTCCCCTCTTTGAAACACATTTGATACCCCTTTCCACATACCCTTTCAGGATTGTGTCTTGTCTTAGGATCTGTATGTTTTTGAAAAAGATTTTTTTCACCATTTCATAGTCATCACTAAACCTGGTAGAAAATACCAATTGCTGTTGTATACTCATTTCTTTTTTGAGTTTTTTTCAACAGCAATTTTTGTGTTTGGTTACTTGTTTTATTAGCAGCTTCTTTTAAGATGTAACTTGGATAACCTCTCTCTTTTAATCTGCCATCTATTATATCCTTCTCTTTTAGAAAATCCTCATCCAAAGAGCAAGCTCTTCTAGCTCTTGCATATTCCCCTTTTGGTATAGCTGCTATGGTGTGTCTTGGGTGATTGCTAGTGGCCTGTAATATAGTGTTGCCACTATCAGGTTTTCCTATATAGTTTTGTACAAACCCTCTTCATAGCAATTGACCCTTCTAATTCCAAATCCAAAAATGGAATTTTCACCAGATCTGATGGAAAGTAAATTTGAGATTATATTCATTGTCATTGAGGTAATCCCTGAATTTGGGTATGGAGGTTACATCACGACCCCATACAAACAGGAGGTCGTCGATGTAACGCCCATACCATATTATACTGTCACCAAAGGGATTATTTGAGCCATATAATGTTTTGCCCCTTCCCTCTCTGTTAATCACGTGTAACTATGATGCTATGGTTTTAATGTGTATATAAGAGCACTTGTTTTTTAAATCGCTATATGCCGTGATCAAGGGTCCTGAGAGACCAGAAACGCGTTGGCGTTTAGATGTTATTGCACTGCCCTGTTATGTCTATATTGGAATAAAAGATTTTCGTACCCGCTGGAATTTCCATTTGTGGATCTATTTCATGGGTGACATATACCTGCCTATGGGGGACATACCTGCCTATTACCTGCTATGGGTGACATATTCCTGCCTATGGGGGAGATACCTGCCATTTTACCTGCTATGGGGGACATATACCTGCCAATGGGGGACATACCTGCCTATACCTGCTATGAGGGACCTATACCTGCCTATTACCTGCTATGGGGGACATATACCTGCCAATGGGGGACATACCTGCCTATACCTGCTATGAGGGACCTATACCTGCCTATACCTGCTATGGGGGACATATACCTGCTATGTGGGACATATACCTGCCTATACCTGTTATGGGGGACCTATACCTGCCTATGAGGGGACATATACCTGCCTATACCTGCTGTGGGGGACATATACCTGCCTATACCTGCTATGGGGGACATATACCTGCCTATAATTACACACCATACATATACACCATAGATATACTAAATATATTGGTTCCGACTTACATACAAATTCAACGAACCTACAGTCCCTAACTTGTATGTAACCCGGGGACTGCCTGTATATTGGGAAACTGCAAAAAAATTCTAAGTGGGCTGAAATGTGAAAAAAAAACGCTCTTGCACCATGTTTGATGGGTTATACATAAGGCCCCAATTATACCACCAGAACATGACCACAGATTACCACCACATAGTGACTGAATAATAACCCAATACTATCACTGAACAAAGATCAGCATGCAAAGACCAATATTACCACCATATAGTGACCAAATAGTGGTAGATGCCGGTGTATACAGGCTCTGCAGACTACATATTACCTCCATACAGTGACTATATAGTGATAGATACGTATACACTGGCTCTACAGACCAGGGATGTAACTAGAGAAGCCTGGGCCTCATAGTAAACTTTTGAATGCCCCCCCACCCCAACCACGAACGTTTATCGGGACCTCATAAGTCATGTAGTTACTAGATAATACAAGGAGCGCGTACCTCAACATACATATCACCATCATACTGCTACCAAACAAATCTCACCCAGACCAACATCACCAATACCGCTACTACATAAGGATCTGTCAGAACATGACCACAAATTACCACCATATAGTGACTGAATAATACCCCTATGCTACTACTGAGTAAAAATTAGTATACAAAGACCAATGTTACTGCCACATAGTGGTAGATACGTGTACACTGGCTCTGCAGACTATATACAGTATAACCGCCATACATTGACCATATAGTTGTAGATACATGTACACAGTCTGCAGACATATAAGTGATTACAGTGCAGTTACATCTTGTTACTCACAGGTGACATTTCTCTGACAACTCGTTGACTTTCCCTTTTGTTCAGCATCTAGTCCAGACCGCCATGATAACTTCTCACCGCTCGTTCCTGCAGATTTGGAAACAAATATCTTGGAATCCTCACTTTTACAGCACCTCCCTCACTGTCTCCAACCTCTGTACAAACTTCCAAGAGGTGGCACAGCGGGTACAGGCTATAGCTTAGAGTCCCAGTCTCCTAGAGGGGAGGAACAGAGGATTCACCCCCTGGAGATTGTGCTACAGCTTTGGCCTGTTCCCCTCAGAATCATGTTCCCAGGTAGACCCCCATTGGATAGGTTGGTAGGCCTTAGGTAGGTAAGATAGTAGACTCAAGCTAGGTAGGTAGGCAGTAGTTAGGCTCCAGGTAAGTAAATAGATTGGTCTTAGGTAGGAAGGCAGTAGTTAGGCAAGTCTCATTTAGGTAGGTAGGCTACAGGTAGATAGGCTGTATGTAGGTCCCAGGTAGCTAAATAGGCAGTATGTAGGCTACAGGTAGCGAGGTATGCAATAGGTGGACCACAAGTAGGCTGTAGGTGGGCCTCCAGTAGCTAGGTAGATAGGCTATAGGTGGGGCCCACATAAGTAGCTAGGCTAATGATGGGGCCCACATAGGTAGATAGGTAGGTAAAGAGGCTACCAGTGGCCCCATAAAGGCAGGCAGGGTTTAGGTAGGTTATAGGGACCATATAGGTAGGCAGGCAGGGTTTAGGTAGGGTATAGGGGCCATTTAGGTAGGCAGGCAGGGTTTAGGTGGGTTATAGGGGCTATTTAGGTAGGCAGGCAGGGTTTAGGAAGGTATAAGGGCCCCATATAGGTAGGTAGGCAGGTTTTAGGAGGGTTATAGGGGCATATATATAGATAGGCAGGCAGGCAGGGTTATAGGGAGCATAAGTGTTAAAAAAAGAAAGAAAGAAATCACTTACCTCTCTTCACCCTCCCACGATGCAATGTGTGGAAGATGAGCCTCTGTGCTTGGTGCGGGTGGCGGGAAGATGTGACGTCATCGTGCTGCCCACATCAGCACTGAGGGCCGGCGTATGGTAGGCTTGAAGCCTAAGGCCTTAAGCTTACCAGGCTGGCTAGCAGAACGAAGGGCCGGCGGCACTCCGCTCTGCGAATACTGGGCAGTCTGACTCCCCCCTTTGGACGCTTGTGACATGGGGCCTGGGCATTCAGAAGCAGGGAGTGGCATCAGCGGGCCCCGCAGCTCCGCCCCACCGGCTGTGAACTGTTATGTTCATTGCCGGCAGGCCCAGGAGTGGAACTGCCAGTGTAGCAGACGTAGTAGAAGCTGCCACAGGGCCCGGGTCCCGTGTCGGCTGCCATGTCTGCTACCCTGGTAGTTCCGCCCCTGATACAGATGGTATATTACCACCATATAGTGACCGTATAGTGGTATATACCAGTGTACACAGGCTCTGCAGACTGTATATTACCACCATACAGTGGTCATATAGCTATAGATACTAGTGTACATAGGCTCTGCTGACATATAAGTGATTACAGTGCAGTTACATCTTGTGACTCACAGATGACGTCTCTATGAAGTCGTTCACTTTGCCTATTCTTCTGCATCCGGTCCAAACTGCCATGATGACTTCTCACATCCACCACTCGTCCCTGCAGACTTGGACACAAATATCTAAGAATCCTCAATTTTCCAGCACCTCTCTCACTGTCCCCCACCTCTGTTCCAACTTCCCAGGGATCGGACAGCGGGTACAGGCCATAGTGGCACAGTCTCCTAGAAAGGAGGGGAGGAACAGAAGATTCACCCCCTTGAGATTGTGTTACAGCTATGTCCTGTACCACTTATAATCATGTTACCAGGCAGACCTCCATTAGATAGGTTTGTAGACCTTAGGTGGGTAGGTAGGCAGTAGTTAGGCCACAGGTAGGTAGATAGGTCCCAGTTAGGTAGGTAGGCTACAGGTAGGTAGGCAGCCACCAGATTACATAGTTAGTTAGTATGGTTGAAAAAAGACACGTGTCCATCAAGTTCAACCCAGGGTGGGGAAAATGTGGGTGAAGGGAGAGAGAAAAAGACTTTAAGCCCAGCCTCACCACTGGTTAATGCCCTGAAACCCACAAGGCAAGAACCAATCTGCTCCAGTGGGGACCCTATCTCTGACCCCAGAGCCTCCACCAGCCAGGATCCAGAATTTTACATAGTTACATACGCATTAATATTCTTTAGTTCCAGGTAGGTATCTAAGCCTTTCTTGAAACTCTCTACAGTTCCTGCTGTGACCAGCTCCTCAGGCAGGCTATTCCACAGATTCACAGTTCTTACAGTGAAGAACACTCTTCTCCTCTGGAGATTGAATCCTTTTTTCTCTAGTCGAAGGGAATGTCCTCTTGTCTTTTGAGGGGGGGTTCGCCTAAAAATTTTTCCCCATACTTTTTGTATGGACAATTTATATAAATTAATCATGTCCCCCCCGAAGCCGTCTTTTCTCAAGACTCAATAAGTTAAATTCTACTAACCTCTCCTCATAACTAAGATGCTCCATTCCCCTTATAAGTTTGGTTGCTCGTCTTTGTACTCTCTCTAGCTCCATTACATCTCTTCTATAAACTGGGGCCCAGAACTGAACAGCATATTCTAAGTGAGGTCGCACCAATGCTTTGTACAGCCGTAGAATTACATCCTTGTCCCGTGAATTCATGCCTCTTTTAATACACGCCATATCTTACTTACCTTAGAGGCAGCTGATTGACACTGCATGCTGTTCTGTAGTCTATGATAATAATAATAATCTTTATATATATAGCTCCAACAAATTCCGCAGCACTTTACAATGTAGAGGGTATAACTATAGACAAAAGACAGACATTACACAGTGAAAGCTACTTACAGGTGAGACACAAGGTGTGAGGGCCCTGCTCGCAAGAGCTTACAATCTATGAGGGTGCCTGGGGAAGAAGTGCTAAATTTACAATGGTCCAGCCATGTTTTATAAATATGGGGTGGTTTACATAAAAATTGGGTGAAACTGCCAGCATGACAGTACATCTATATACAGATAAGTGCCTGTGAGTGCCCTAGTGTAGGGAGTGACAGAAATGTGTGTGATAGAAGGTGTGGATTAGCAATTAGGTATCTTGGTAGGCCTGCCTAAGAAAATGTATTTTCAGGACACTCTTAAATCTACGAAAGCTAGGATTATGCCTGATGGTACGTGGTAGGATGTTCCAGAGAATGGCTGCAGCATGTGCAAAATCTTGAAGACGGGCATGGGAGGTTCGGATGATTGTGGTCTGTAGTTTGATGTCCACAGCTGAGTGGAGAGAGCGGGCAGGGTGGTAGACAGAGATGAGGGAAGATATGTAGAGGGGTGCAGCGCTGTGGAGAGCTTTATGGGTGAGAGTGATGAGTTTATGTTGTATCCTGTACTGAATGGGCAACCAGTGCAGCGAGTGGCACAGGGAAGAGACATCAGTATAGCGGCTGGAAAGAAAGACATGCCTGGCTGCTACATTCAGGACAGATTGGAGAGGGGAGAGTTTACAGAGAGGGAGACCGATAAGCAGGGAGTTACGGTAATCAAGACGATAAAGAATAAGAGCAGTAATGAGAGTTTGAGCTGTTTTCACATTGAGAAAAGGACGGATTCTGGAGATGTTCTTGAGGTGCAGGTGACAGGAGCGGGCAAGGGATTGGATATATTGGGTGAAAGACAGATCAGAGTCTAGTATAACCCCAAGACAGCGGGCCTGCTGCCTAGGTGTCATGGTGGTTACACACACACAGAGAAATAGCAGATGGGGGTTGGTTAGTAGATGGGGGGAAAACAAGAAGTTAAGTTTTAGTGAGGTTTAGTTGGAGATAGAGAAAGGACATGATGTCAAAAACAGCGGACAGACAGTCACTGGTGTTTTGTAGCAGGGCGGGAGTGAGGTCTCGGAAAGAGGTGTCTAATTAGGTATCATCAGCGTAGAGATGGTACTGGAAGTCAAATCTACTGATACTTTGGCCAATGGGGGCTGTATAGATTGAGAAGAGGAGAGGACCAAGAACCGACCCCTGAGGGACCCCAACAGCAAGAGTGTTGAGACACAATGAGACACTGAAGGAGCGGTCAGAGAGGTAGGATGAGAACCAAGAGAGAGCGGTGTCCTGGAGGCCAATGGCGCTGAGCATGCTGAGGAGAAGTTGGTGATCAACAGTGTCAAATGCTGCAGAGAGATCCAGAAGAATCAACAACGAGTAGTTGCCCTGAGATTTAGCAGTGTGGAGATCGTTAGAGACTTTAACTAGAGCAGTTTCTGTGGAGTGTAAAGTGCGGAAACCTGATTGTAAAGGATCAAGAAGAGAATAATCAGAGAGATAGCGGATTAAATGGGTGTAGACCAAGCATTCTAGGAGTTTAGAGATGAAGGGAAGGTTAGAGACTGGTCGGTAGTTGGCAGCGCGGGATGAGTCCAGAGTGGGCTTTTTTAGTAAGGGGGTTATAGTAGCCTATTTAAAGGAGGATGGAAAAATCCCAGTAGAGAGAGAGAGGTTGAAGATTGTAGTAAGGTGAGAGAGGATAGCTGGAGAAATTGACTGGACGAGGTGGGAGGGAATGGGATCGCTAGAGCAGGTGGTGGGACGAGCAGACAGGAGAAGCCTGGATACTTCTTCTTCTGTCGTTGGGTTAAGAGCTGAGAGCAGACTAGAGGACGTGCGGAGAGGGACAGGATGGGTGCTGCTTTGGGTTTGAGATGAGATGTTATGCCGGATACTGTCAATTTTGTCTTTGAAGTGAGTGGCCAGGTCTTCAGCACAGAGGTCAGTGACTGGGGCCTGAGCTTTCGGCCTGAGGAGGGAGTGGAAGAGTGGAAGGTGTTGGGTTGTTGTGTAAGGTTGAGATGAGGGAGGTGAAATATTTTTGTTTGGCACAGTGAAGGGTAGTGTGGTAAGTCCAGAGCATGAACTACAACAATCTACAAGAACGCCCAGATCTTTCTCAACAAGCGATTCTCCAAGTTTTTCTCCCCCTAGTACATATGATGCCTGCAGATTCTTTGTACCCAGATGCAGAACCTTACATTTATCCACATTGAACCCCATTTGCCAAGTGGATGCCCAGGAACTCAGTATGTCCAGGTCTGCTTGCAATTTATGAGCATCTTCTATAGATTGCACTATCCTGCATAGCTTGGTGTCATCTGCAAAAATCCAAACCGTGTTATTGATCCCTTCCACTATATTGTTAATAAATACATTAAATAAGAGAGGACCCAATACTGAGCCCTGTGGCACACCACTCACAACCGGGGACCACTCAGAGTAGGAGTCATTTACCACCAGTCTTTGAGTACGATCCAGCAGCCAGTTTTTAATCCAATTACACACCGTTATCTCTAACTCAATGGATTCTAATTTACCTAACAAACGCTTATGCAGGACAGTGTCAAATGCCTTTGCAAAGTCTAAAAACACAATATCCACAGCTGCCCCACTATCCAGACTTCTACTCACCTCTTCATAAAAACAGATCAGATTGGTCTGACAGCTTCTGTCCTTAGGTAGGTAGTCGTTAGGCTCCAGTTAGATAGGCAGCCCCAGTTGGATAGGTAGGCTGCTGGTAGGCCCCAGGTAGATAGGTAGGCTGTAGGTAGGCCCAAAGTAGATATGTAGGCAGCCCCCGGGTAAATAGGTAGGCTGTAGGTAGGCCTCAGGCAGCTAGGTAGGTTGTTGCTAGGCCCCAGGTAGCTAGGCAGGCAGTAGGTGGGCCACAGGTTGTTGTAGGTGTGCCCCAGGTAGCTTTGTAGATAGGCTATAGGTGGGCCCAACATAGGTAGGTAGGCTATAGGTGGGCTCCAGGTAGCTAGGCTATAGGTGGTCCTCACATAGGTAGGTAGTTAGATAGGCTATCGGTGGGGCCCACAAAGGTAGGTAGGTATATAAGCTATAGGGGCCCCACATAGGTAGCAGTCAGGCTTTAGGTAAGTAATAGGATGCCCAATATAGGTAGGCAGGCTTTAACTAGGCTATAGGGGACCCCACATAGGTAGATAGGCAGGCTTTAGGTAGGCTATAGAGGGCTCCAAATATGTAGGCAGGCTTTAGGTAGGCTATAGGGGCCCCATATATGTAGGCAGGCTTTAGGTAGGCTATAGGGGGCCCCATATATGTAGGCAGGCTTTAGGTAGGCTGTCAGGGTCCCAATATAGGTAGGGGTTTTTAGGTAATAGGCGGCCCCATAGAGGTAGGCAGGCTTTAGATAGGTTACAGAGTGCATCATATATGTAGGCAGGCTTTAGGTAGGATTCATTAGTGTTAAAAAAATAAATAAATAACTCACCTGCCTCCAAGATTCCGTGAGGTAACGAGCCGCCCACCAGCTCCTGATGATATGATGTCATTGCGTCGCCCACGTCATCACTGGGGGGGATGCCTGGTAGCCTTATGGCCTAAGACCTTAGGTTTAACAGATAGATTAGCAAAGCGGAGCACCGGTGTGCTCTGCTCTGCTAAGTCTGAGCAGTCCTGCTTCTGAACAGGACAGAGGACTTGCGCGTTCTGAGGCAGGAGGCGCCGGGCCCCAAAGGGCGCTGGGCACCGTAGCAGTTGCTGCGATTGCTCCCCGGTTGTTTCGCCCCTGTATACAATACATTACTGTATATAAATATATCTTTTTTAGACCCCAGTAATGCTGCTGTTGTGTTGGCATAGGTCTGCTACAGTGGGTGGGGCATGACTATGTTAGATGGGACGTGGTTAGAGGCATGGCCTGATGTGATGTCATGTGTTTGGGTGTGGTTGGAGGCGTGGCCTGATGTGTCCCTCTTTGCCATCTCTAAAAGTTGGGAGGAATGCAAATTGTTAGAGTTTCTTTTATGTTTTATGACTTTAAAAAAAAAAAAAACCTGTTATTTTTTAAACTTGCTCTGCAACGCCATTCTCTGCAACCTTTAAATTTTTTATTTACATCTATGGACCTGAGGGCTTATTTTTTGGGGGCTGAAGTGTAGTTTTTATTTTCGTCATTTTGGCATACATGTGACTTTTTTAGTAATTTTTTATTACAGTTTTTTGGAGAAAAGAAACCAAAAGAAAGCAATTGTGGAGTTGGAATTGTTGTTTTTTCTGAGGTGTTCATCGTACAAGATAAATGATGTTATAGTTGAATAGACAGGACTTTTATCCAGGACTGGGACAAGGTATTCTGGTGCCCTAGGCAAATAGTGCCCTCCAGTGGAAAATTCATCCCGATTCATGCCTCCTTATGCCACCTCCCTGCCTGGGATGAAGTGGCACCCTAGGCGATTGCCTACCCTCGTCTGCCCATCAACTTTGGCCCTGCTTTTACGGATACCACTAAACCAACGATGTGTACATTTTAATTTCTTATATTATTTTATAATTTGTAAAATGGCATAAAGGCGATGTTTTAAACATATATATATATATATATATATATATATATATATAATATATATAATTATATATATATATATAATATATATATATATATATATAATTTGTAGCTTCTCTAAGGAACTGACCACAATGGGGCACAATGCCTTGTACACTGTTTTGCAATAATAGGATATTGCAGAACAGTGTCTATGGCAGGGTATGATAGAAGTGCTAAGATGGCAATCATGGAGACCTACTTTAGGCACTTACTACCATGACAAGCGGTTTATCGCAATCTCTTCAAGGGGGGTGACTGTGCTGTGTTGCCCCATTTCATAAACCTTTAGATGCCACAGCAAAGTTACCACAGTATCTAAGGGGTTACATTTCCAGTATCTAAGCTACTTCTTGCTAGCTGCAAGTCAAAGCTGTAACTAACAGCCGTTACCTACTGTGTATGGAGTGGGCTGATCGAGTGAGCTCCCTACCTACCCCTTTTACTGACCTCATGACATGTCAGAAAAGGTTTAACCCCCTTCAGAACAAAGCATTTTTTCAGGTGTTTTTTCCCCCAAGATTTATACATGGCTTTTTCGGGGCAGGATTTAAAAAAAAAAAAAAAAAAAAACAGAACACAAGCATTGTGAGGTTCACAGTCATCCTGCCCCTGCAAACAGTTGTCAAAAAAGTCTTATGTACCCCAAAATTTTAACAATAAAAATTTCAGCTAACCCTACTAAAAAAAAACAAGCCGTCACACAGGTCCATTAATGGAAAAATAATGATTGTTCTCAGAGAATGGTGATGAAAGCAAATGAAAAAAAATAAAGGTCTAACCCCCTCTGCAGTCTTTTTATGTTTACATCACCTAGGTTTTTACTCCCTGCTTTACAAGTGCCATATAGCTGTATGAGGACTCATTTTTTGGGGGGCAAGACTTATTTTTTAAGCAAAAAATAAATGCTGCGTGGGGTGGATTGAGCAAAATATTGCAATTTCGATTTTTTTTTGTGGAGAGGACGACTGGGGTGGCTAGGGCCCCCCAGAGGAGTTTATTTTAGGGGCCCACTTTGCCTCGCTGTCTCCACCTCCTGTACGGTGTCCCGCCCGATCTCGCGTCAACTTATACAGACCGATGTGATGACATCTTCTCACTAATCTGTAAACAAGATGGATCGCTTTGGCTTCTGAGTCTCCCTCACCTAATTGCGGCAGGACACCAGTGGTGAACATAAAAAGATCTAAAGATATATGTCCCTCCTGGACCCCGAATGATACATTTCATATAAATAAATATATATCAAAAGCTATAACACAAAGTACTGAGTATAAAACCACTAAATAATGATCGTACAGTTACCAAATAGTACTGCTTCATAAAACCAGAATCCCAACACTACTATTACCAATAATTCCACTAAGACCAAATACCGCCACACAATGGCCACATAGTGAATGAATAGTAACATCACACCACGACCACATATGACCACCACATGGTGACTAAATAATACCTCCACACAATGACCTGATATCACCACCACATAGTGACTGAATAATACCGCTACATATCACCACCATAAAGTGACTGAATAACACCGCAACACCATTACTGAATATAAACCATTACACTTTGCACACATATAAGTGATTACAGTTCAGTTACATTTAGTGACTCACAGGTGACGTTTCTCCGATGAGTCATCCACGTTACCTTTTCTTCTCCATCCGGTCCATACCACCATGCTGACTTCTCCTGGCCAACACTCGTCCCTGCAGATTTGGACACAAATATCTTAGAATCCTCACTTTTCCAGCAACTCCTTACATATAGGTATATAAGTCTCCTCAGGTAGGTGTATAGACTCCCTTAAATATGAAGCTATATAGGTCTCCTCAGTTAGGCAGGCATGTATAAGTTCCCTCAGTTAGACAGGTATATATAGCTCCCCTCAGTGTCGGACTGGGGTGGCTAGGGACCACCAGAGGAGTTTACTTTAGGGGCCCACTTTGCCTCGCTGTCTCCACCTCCTGTACGATGTCCCGCCCGATCTCGCTTCAGCTTATACAGACCCATGTGATGACATCATCACACTGATCTGTAAACAAGATGGAGCGCCTGGGCTCAGACACCTATACCTATATATCCCCCCGGGCAGGCAGGTATATAGATAAAGGTCCCCTTGGGCAGGCAGGTATATAGATATATGTCCCCTCTGGAAGCATGCATGCATATCGATATAGGTCCCATCAGTCAGGCAGGCATATAAATATATGTCCCCTCAGGCATGCAGGTATATAGACATAGGTCCCCTCAGTCAGGTAGGCATATATATATACATATATATATATATATTCAGGATATCATACATATAGATATAGTGTCCCCTCAGGCAAGGGATATAGATGTAGGTCCCTCAGTCAGTCAGGTATATAGACATAGTGTTCCCCTCAGGCAGAGTATATAGATATATAGGTCCCATCAGGCAGTCAGTATATAGAATAGGTCTCCTCAGGCAGGTATATAGATACTTATCCCCACAGGCAGGTATATAGATATATGTCCCTAGCAGTAAGGAGTATAGCTCACGGCAGGTATATAGATATAGGCCTGCACAAGCAGGTATATAGATAGATATAGGTCCTCACATGCAGGTATATAGACAGATAAAGGTCCCAGCAGGCAGGTATATAGATATAGGTCCCCACAGGCCGGTATATAGATAGATAAAGGCTCCCTCTGGCAGGTATATAGATATAGGTCCCCACAGGCAATTAGATAGACATAGGTCCCCACAGGCAGGTAGATAGATATAGGTCCCCACAGGCAGGTAGATAGACATAGGTCCCCACAGGCAGGTAGATAGATAGATATAGCCCCCTCAGGCAGGTAATCGCCATTAAAAGAACAGTAAATAATTAATATACCTCTTTCCCAGCGAGCGCATTGCCTCTCCACGACTGCGGGTGATGTCATACGCTGCAGCACCAGGACACTCTTCGCCAGCGAGACAGCTATATAGATATAGGTCCCCACAGGCAGGTATGTAGATAGATATAGGCACCCTCAGGCAATACATAATAAAATTCCCCCGGGCAGGTAATAGTAATATGGGTCTCCAAGCAGGTACATAGATAGATATAGGTCCTCACAGGCAGGTAGATAGACATAGGTCCCCACAGGCAGGTAGATAGACATAGGTCCCCACAGGCAGGTATATAGATAGATATAGGCCCCCTCAGGCAGGTAACCGCCATTAAAAATAATAACAGTAATACTTACCTTACCTCTTTCCCAGCCGAGCACGTTCCTCTTAAGCCCAACACTGGCGGTGTGCTGTCATCACACTGCCAGCACCACGACACTCTTCCGCACAGCAGAGTGACAGCTGTGTGGCTGAGGAGAGGCAGCGGCGTGATGAGGTAACTACATCGCGCTGCTGCCCGGCTCAGTATTACGGGGCCATGGTGGGACCCAGGGCCTACCGGAGGATCCACCAATCCTCTGGTGGGCCAGTCCGACACTGATATGAAGTACACTGGAGGAAACAGTAAATGGACAGTTCTTGCTAAAAAACAGAATTATAAAGAAAACCTATACAGCTAATTTATTGACTTCTGAGACACCCATAACGACATAAAAATGTGACTGTCAGCTTTGCTAACTGTCAGGATGGCCGAGCGGTCTAAGGCGCTGCGTTCAGGTCGCAGTCTCCCCTGGAGGCGTGGGTTCGAATCCCACTTCTGACATTCCCTTTTCCTTCGCTCCTAGTTCCGTGTGTTTTATGTTTTTGGGCCGTTGTCACGGTCTTCCATTATTTACTTTATGATTTGGAGTTCCACCACATAGTCTAGCGGGAACACTGCTCATTCTAGAACTACATGGTTCGTGTGACGTCATTTCCGGTGGGCTCTGCCTTGGCGGGAGCGCGTTCTGTGAGGTAGATGCCATGTGTGTATAGGCGCTCTCTACAACAGTATGTCTGACGGGCACGCCGCGGTTTTTGCTCGGCTGGAACTGGGTACACTGACCTCCGCTGCCAGGGAGCCTGTGCACCTCTTGCCCTGTCAGATCCAGAGACAAGGACCCGCTAAAGTCAATGAGTTTTTCAGCCCTGCAATAAAAGAGACGCCGGGAGGTAAGGCTTTTCCCCGAGTGCTGCTGATGAGGTGGTATGTGCCCTAATAACACATGTGATGAGGAAAGGCGGTAAGTGACGCATGCGCACAGCCGCATTACTTATGCACACGGGGTTATGCTACTGTTCACATTACTGGAAGCGTAAAAAGCGTTAATTGACTTTAGAGGTAATAACCGGCTCTTGTGTTTCCTTAAAGGGGTACTTCATCAGACATTAGCACATAAGCAGTGCTTGTCAAGTTCAATAATCTCACAATGACTACTGAATTTACCTGTGTAAAAGGTTGTGTCCTAAAGTCCTTTATACCATTATTTCTAGGGCCATAAGTGATGACGTTCCGTGCAGAACCTCATCCCTTCCTACTACAGCTGGTGGGCGTCCACAGTATGAAAGTGCCGGCCACCTAACTGGCAGGGCAATGGGTAGGCACAGATAGGTGACCGCCCAGGGTGCTGCCTCATGCCAGACAGGAAGAGGGCGCAAGGTGGTATGGAGCATTACATGCCTAATTTGCCCAGGGCACCAATGTACCTTGTCTCAGCTCTGCTGATTGGTGCATGTGCCCAGCGGATAATTATCTACTGGGCATGTGCACTAGTCAGCAACCCACCAACCTCCCTGGCCACCTCCTGACTATCGCCCATACCCGGGGAGGTAATTATCTACTGGGCATGTGCACTAGTCAGCAACCCAACAACCTCCCCGGCCACCTCCTGACTATCATCCATACCTGGGGAGGTAATTATCTACTGGGCATGTGCAATAGTCAGCAACCCAACAACCTCCCTGGCCCAAACTCCTGACTATAAATCCATACCGGGGAAAGGTTTATTCTACTGGGCATGTGCACTAGTCAGCAACCCAACAACCTCCCCGGCCACCTCCTGACTATCATCCATACCCGGGGAGGTAATTATCTACTGGGCATGTGCACTAGTCAGCAACCCAACAACCACCCTGGCCACCACCAGACTATCGTCCATCCCCGGGGAGGGAATTTTCTACTGGGATGTCCCACTAGTCAGCAACCCAACAACCTCCCTGGCCACCACCTGACTATCGTCCATACCCGGGGAGGTAATTATCTACTGGGCATGTGCATTAGTCAGCAACCCACCAACCTCCCCGGCCACCTCCTGACTATCCTCCATACCTGGGGAGGTAATTATCTACTGGGCATGTGCACTAGTCAGCAACCCAACAACCTCCCTGGCCACCTCCTGACTATCGTCCATACCCGGGGAGGTAATTATCTACTGGGCATGTGCACTAGTCAGCAACCCACCAACCTCCCCGGCCACCTCCTGACTATCGCCCATACTCGGGGAGGTAATTATCTACTGGACATGTGCACTAGTCAGTCAGCAGGCCACCGCTTTAGCCGCCCACCTACCTCCCTGAACAAAACATTGCACAGTATAAAGTAGTGTGACACTGCATTTCGGGAGTGCGGTGGGCGGCTACATTATAGAAGCGCTGGCAGGGCCTCCTGACTAGAGTACCTGCCCAGGGGATAATTATCGGCTGGGCACATGCACTAGTCAGGAGGCCGGCGCTTCTATTCTGTAGCCGCCCACCAACCTCCCCGGCGGCCTCCTGACTCTTATGTCCAGTAGATAATTATCTGGGCATGCACATTAGTCAGTCAGCTGACCAGTGCTTCTGTACTGTAGCCGCCCACCAACCTGCGGTTAGGGAGGGTGGGGACGGACTGCACTATAGAAGTGTTGGCCAGCCTTCTGCCTTGTGTGCATGCCCAGCAGATAATTATCTACCGGGCATGAGTGAGAGGAAGATGGTGGGCGCCAGCCTGCTGACTGACTAGCGCATACGCCCAGTAGATTAGTGTACATGACCAGCAGATAATCATCTACTGGGCATCTATACTAGTCAGGAGGCCGGCACTTTCATGTTGTAGACGCTGTAGTAGGGAGGGATGAGGTTTTGAACGGTCCTAGAAATAATGGTATAAATGTTAAACACAATCTTTTATATGTGTAAAGTCAATAAACACAGTTTAGGCCCTAGCGAGATTAACCAGTTCCTGACCAGTGTTTATATTATTGTCTCTAAGGCTATGTTCACACGGTGTAATTGCGGGACGTATTTTGCCCCCGCAATTACGCTGTGTGTATGGGAGGTGGGGTATGGGGGGGGGGGGGGCGGCAGCCCGCCGGCCCCATAGAAATGCATTAATCTAGGCGCAAATCCACAGTGAATAAATGACATGTCACTTAACACCCCCCACGGCGTATTGTGCGAGCAGGGAGAGGACCCGTAATCCATAGTTCTCTATGAGAACTGTGGATTACCGTAATGACTGGGACGTATTTCAGCCCGTTATTCGCACAGTAACATGTGCGAATTACGGGCTGAAATACATCCCAGAATAAGCCGTGTGAACATGGCCTAAGGAGCCCTTTTGCATCGCTTTTTTTTTTTTTTTTTTTGGCTGATTTCCCCTGTAACTAGCGTTGGTGTATTAGCCTGAGTTACAATGGAAATACAGGGGGAACAAGCCCTGTACTTACTACAGAGATGATCTGGGTCTCTTAAGCCCCAACAGCATTTGTAACAGCCGAGCCCCATCGGCCACGTGACCACTCTATTGAGTGATCTGGAAGACAGGGACTCGGTTGAGGCTCTGGGTCTCTGCAGCTGTGATCTCTGCATGGATGTTCCCGAACGTTGGTGCAGAAATATAAAGCCACCGCCCGGACGTTTATGGGCAATGGGCAGTCAGCAATAGATTAATGAACTAAAAAAAGACTGGAAGGGGAGTAGCCTGATAGGAATGCCTCTTCAAATAATTAAATGCATCCCTAGGTCTTGTATTTGGAACAAAAGTATACGAATAAGTCTCTGTTCACACTGGCATCATGATTCCTGCCATTAGAGCAACCATCAGAGAAAAGTGCGGCAGAGTGTGCTATTCTACTACAAACCTGACGAAAGAGACTAACGCTGGTGTGAACAGAGCCTTGAGAAAAACCGCTAATTAAAACTGAGTGGGCACGCGAAACGGGCTTCCGCACGATACCACACTGCCCTCTAGGTTCGCATTGGTCACAATTGATATAAAATGTGATATTTGTAATAAATGAGTGGAGAGATATGACATATGCAGCGTTAAACTTGACTTTGTTCACCCAGGAAAAGAAGTGTCCTTCAGAGGCAGGATGCTCAGAGGGCAAGAAGTCACTGTACCAGCTGGATATATGGGCATCGTACTGAAGGAAGATCATAGACCATGCTCTGAGGAAGAGGTAACATCCAGCATACCCATGTCTATAGGGCACTAATAAAAAAACAATATTCATTGGCTGTTACTGAAAACACTTCTGTACTCAATGGTGGAGCTTAGTTTCCTCAACAGTGTCTGTAAATTGTATAAGGGGTGTTCATTTTAGATTTTTTCCCCTCCTTTTAACCAAGAAATGCTCCCATTGTTTGCGGTAAATGAAGGTGGTGGCAGGTGATAGGTGTGATTCCCACCTCTGGGACCCACACTTATCTCAAGAATGGGCCCTGGAACCTTGCTTTTTTGAATTGAGAGGGGATTGGAAAGCTCCCATTGATTTCAAGGGGAGTTCCGAATACGGGCAGTGTGCCAATAATGTGAATGGTGGGAAGAACCCTTTAAAACAAAAACTCATGACCAGTAAACAGATGCCATCTGGCCCTCATAGGCTCGTAAAGTATTCATATAATGGATAGTAAATCATTTATTTTTAGTGAAATAGTGCAGTCTTCAGTGCTAGTGCTGTAAATTGATTTATACTGGCCTAAGGGACACACTTTAGGCATCCATCTCACAGTAGACCCCTATAGAGATAATGTGCGGGCTCAACATAGGCAAAACCTATTTAGTGAGAGGAGATCCAGTGACTACTGTATGGACTGTTCACACATAGACCTCCATGCAGGATCTGGCCACCAGCCGCTTACATCAGCCTTTTATGACTAAAGTTGATAGTGACCAACAATGTTATTGATATGGGGGCTAATAGGTTTAATCTGGCTTCTAGACTCCTAATTACTGTACCATGTAGTTACTATTCTTATAACTTTAGTAGTTGCAATGTGATGTGATACATTACTTTTCATTTCCAGGATCGCTGCTTAAATGTCAGATCCACCTTTCAGTCGTTTACACAGTGGAACCTGGAGACCCCACCGTCTGCAGATGATGTGTTAGTCATGTCACTGGCCTGGCCGAAAATAGCGGCTGCGGTAAGAACATCATTGTGACTGCTTAGTTGAATCTTGGTTCAGGGACCTGGTTCTCTGGTAGATAAGTGCTTACAGGAGAAGTTCCCAACAGAGGAAAATCTCCCGCTCAGGTTGTTAACGACCTTATAGATAAACTGCCTGTTTAACCAGCACTCGTGTATTGTACTTATTCATATAGCTGACACATTCTGTAGTGCGGTACAGAGTGTTGTCACTTATATTTCACTGTAGTTTTGGTCCTAAATCTCTCTAGGGCTGAGTTTTAAAGGGGTTGTCTACTCAAGATTGTTTTTTATTTATTTTATATAAAATAGGAAATCATACCCCTCTTCCAATACACATTTGTTAAATATGCTGCTTCTGCACCTCTTTTCTACCAGGGCAGTAGGCCTCTACCGGTACAGGCCACATTACTGTACACTAAGGCTATGTTCACACGGGTTAACTGCGGGACGTAGTTACGCCCCGCAGTTACGCCGGGGGCGGGAGCGGGGGGCCGGCACTTCGCCCGCCCATAGAGAATAATTACCAGCGGCGCGTATACGCCGCTGGTAATTCACATGTGAATTATCTCCCCCCTCGGAGTATTCGCCGAGCAGGGAGAGGAGACATAATCTATAGTTCTCTATGAGAACTGTGGATTACCGTAGTTACTAGGACGGATTCAGCCCGTAATTGGCGCACTCCGGAGCGTAATTACGGACTGAATTACGTCCCGCAGTTAGCCGTGTGACCATGGCGTAACTGTATGGTCATGTGACCCCTGGCATCCGGCAAACCGTAGATAATTGAAGAGCAAAATTTCTCCAGTGTTACTATCTCCAGCTATGTCTTGTCATGTCTGTCTTCCTGCTTTTTTTTAAATTTTGTATCTTTTTTTCAATTAACTTTATTTACAATATTACATCCCCTAGAGAGACAGCAGTTACACACAGTGAAGTGCTTGTGCTGGAATTACAATATTAACCCTTTATCGACAAATGACATATGGTTACGTTCTGGTACCGGTAAGGTCCTGTGTCGTGGGCTTACCCGGCAAATCCGCCACATAGAAGGCTGGTGCTAGCTAATACCTGCTGCTAACGGCAGAGAATGAAGCGGACTCAGTTCCTTGCTACTTAACCCTTTATGGTGTGTCCACACGGCAACTGTTTTCAGTCAGTTTTTCAGACTGTTTGAAAACAGATTTGAAAACAGACTGTTAACCATCCCAATAGACTTTAATAGAAAATCCTCCCAGCAGTTTACACTACGGTTTTCATACTGCCGGCGTTCTGAAAGTCTTGTAACGTGCACGATCTTCTGCCCAATTTACGAATCCCTAGACCATTAAAAAAAAAAAAAAAAAGAGAAAGAAAGCTAAAATACTGGACAAATTCTTAAACAGAATCCGACAGGCCTTTAACCATTGCTGTGTCGCCCATACCCTTGGATGCCGTGGTGAAAAACACTCCAAAACGGCAAAACTATGTTTTTTTTTTTGTCAATTTCACGTCCCTTAAAAAGTCGCATCCCAAAATGGTACCAATAAAAAAAAATACACTTCATCCTGCAAAAAATGTACGATAGCTGGAAGAACAAAAAAAAAAAATTGGTCGCCAATTTAGTACCATTTTTTTTTTTTTAATGGTACTAAAACAATACCTACATATATTTGGTATTGCCGGAATCGTATCAACTTGCAGCATACTGATCACACATCATTTGTACCATAGAGTGCATGTCATGAAAACAAAACCACTACAAACCTAGCGAGTATCTTTTTTTTCCTATTTTACCCCAATTTGATTTTTTTTTTTTTTCAGTATAGTCTTTGATACGGTGAATGACACCACTAGAAGGCACATCTTGTTACACAAAAAATAAGGCCTATAAGTCTATGTAGATTAAAAAAAAAAAAAAAAGGTACGACCCTTGGAAAGCAGAGAGAAAAAAAAACGAGCCATATTATTATGACTAGCTGTCAGGAAGAGATAAAAATTATTCCACCTTTATTCCTACACAATCACCCCATAAGTCATGTAACCCTATTCCTGACTAAATTCTAGGTGGTCACCTTACTGACGCCATGTTTGGGCTGTACCATTTTTTGTTTTTTAGACTTGGGCCCACTACACTGGTATAAAACAGGTACGGGAGAAGACTTTTTAATACATGTATATTGGAAAACTGTATGACTTCCTATTATATCCAAAATACATAAAACAATAAGATGTGGACAACTGTTTTAACACTGAGGGCATGTCCCCACAGCACGGGTTTTCGGCCGTTTTTTCAAATGGTTTGCGGTTTTGCAGACCATCTGAAAAACTGGCCGAAAATGAGTACAATGGGCTTCTATGGAAAACCCGTGCAGCAGTCCCCACTGCATGGGTCTTCCGCCCGGCCTTTTTTCCACCCACAAAACGTTGTACCTGCACATTCTTCCGTCCGGACTCTGTGCAAGTCAATGTGAAGGGGACGGCCGCAAAACAGGACAAATACTAGTCGGTTTGTCCCTTGCCGTGTGAACGCACCCTAAGGCTATATTCACACGGCTTATTTGCGGGGGGTAATTACGCCCCGCAATTATGCCGTGGGGGCCGGCGCCTTGCTGGCCCATAGACTATCATTACTAGCGGCGCGTGTACGCCGCTAGAAAATGACATGTCACTTATCTCTCCCTGCGGCAGATTCGCCGAGCAGGGAGAGGAGACGTAATCCACAGTTCTCTATTAGAACTGTGGATTACCATAATGACTGGGACATATTGCAGCCGTATTTTGCGCAGTACAGCGCGTAATTACGGACAAATACGTCCCATTTTAAGACGTGTGAACATAGCCTAAGTGTGCTCAGGTCTATTGGGAACTTCCATAAAAATTGGGGAGGAATTGCGCAAGCAAAAAAATCTTCCTGTTCCACCACGGTTGGCTCCTAGCAAGGTACAATCTGGCCTGAGAGATAGTTACAAGATTGGAAAAGCCTTTTAAGTGCCAGAACTCAGTGATTTTAGAAATACCCTCAGTTTATACATTAAACCAGAGACTTTTCAATAGTCTACCCTTATTTTCTGCAACTACATAGAACAAAAAAATGCTTATGTTCAAAAACGCCATGTAACAATTTTATAGAAAAGCTCCTAATTTATAAAGCTTTGTATATATAACTATACTCTCAACCTGTCTCTAACTATGATGCATTTTGTGTTACAGATTCATGCACCAGTTGAATAGAAATGGACTATGTTCTGGGTGGTACAAGAAAACCAGGTTAAGGTCTATCGTCGGTTCCGCAGTATTGTTTGTGTAGGGGTAAAACATCGACCCATCCTGATGCAGCTGCTGGATACTCTTATGGGCACTGTTCACAACAGTTTAATAAAATAAAGCTGGACATTATGAAGTCATTTTACTCTATGCAGTGTCTAAACAGCTAAGAGAGGCTGTACATTGTGTGAGTAAGCCAAGTTCACATGACAGATGGTTGGATACACAACGGGCAGTTATAAAAGAAATGGAAACCATAAACTACTAAAAATTATTCCGTGCCTGCGGCTGTAGATTCTTTCATAAATGTTTTAGGGCTGCCAGGTTCTTCCACGTGATCTCAGCTACTCTTCTACAGTGTGCCAAATACCTCTTTTAGCCGTAGCAACAACAGTAGGAGCTGACGTAAAGCAGTGCAGCAGCTCTCAACTGTTTAAAAATGGTCACAACAAAAGGGTAAGCGCAGCTGTGACGACTCCCAGTTAGATGGTCCTGAGCCTCAATAGCCCTGGAGTGCACAACATGCACATGGGAGGGGCCACAACTGTGGCTGAAGACACTGCCCACAGCGATGACATGGACCACGTCTCGGTGAATAGATAATGACCTGGGCAGACCGACACACACTGAAGCAGAAAAATCCACTTGGTTTCGTGAAAGATTTTATGCTGCATTTCAGTCCCAGCTTTGGGCAACACATAATTCAACCATGTGCCTGCAATCTCATTAAATACAAGCAATCTTCTGCTGTTTTATTAAATTAAGAAACAAAGCAGTACACTAAATCTGCAACTGATGATCACATTGCAATATTTTTGTGTTTGGAAACCTCCATAGAATAAACCAAGGGAAGTTCTAGTCTATGCCAAAGACTATAGTGCGTACACGTGCCCTGATAACATCAGACACTGTAGAAAATCATCAGATAGGGCCCAGAAAATAAATAGTAGTAACAGATGAAAACAGGCTTCTATCTCTTAATAAAATTCTTTATACAGCGGCTATAGAACATACATATTTACATAATGGTACACTGATTTCTTGTTTTCGGTCTGCTGCAAAACATTTCCCTGAACAGCAACAGAAGTGGTTGATCACAGGGACAGACTCCCGGAATGTCCTTTAAGTGCACAGTTCTCAGTTCAGCACCTACTATTCTTTCAAGAGTCTCTACAGGCAAAGTAGCTGAAGGTGCTGGCAATAACATGGCCCTTGCATCCGATATGTCCATACCTTACAGCTATATTCCTGTATATTGCTAAATGGCACAGCTTGCTTCACACCGAAAGGTAAAGAGCTTTGCTCACAATATGTTTGAGTCATCCTTTAACTTGCGTTAATTTATAATTGTGCTTTTGAAGTAGAATGTCCATGTTCCTGTTAGCTCCTGCGTCCTCTGCTCATGATGACCATACTATTTACCTTTACTTGTTCTATTCCATACTGATCCACTAAAATGGGCTGCTGCCGAATAACCTCCAGGAAATACAAATTTGTTCATTATTCAACAAGACAGTCAAATGTGAAGACTGCTCTGCAGGACATTCATGAGTAGTCAGTAGAATTCCCTCGTTTAAAGCATCTGAGCGCAGCACCATTCATCAGACTGAGAATCGTTTATGGCAGAGCTGAAATGATCCTTATGACCTTCTTTTGTCTACCACTTCCCTCTTTTGCTCCAGTCCTTTGGAGTGAAGTGCAGACATTTTGAATCTATTCTCAAAATCCTTTTCAGCATGGCTCTTTCATGACCTTCAACAATGTCTTCTGAAAGTGTCAGGATATACTGTCCCTAAAAGAAAAAGGCAAATGTTATATGGGTAAATGACTAAGCCTATGCCTTTGACATTTTTCCATGAGGAGACAACAATGCATCAAAAGTTATTGAGTGTCACTAGGATTAAACGGATTAAACGTCAATATCCTTATTTATCCTTACTGCCCTTACTTAGTCCAGAATCACAAGTTAATCAGTGTATCGTGGGTTGCAAACCTTTTCATTCCTTTGAAACGGTTTCTCATTTTTAAATGTTATAGCCACAAACAAATGTATTTTATGTGCGAGAGCAACACAAAGTAACAGGTAATTAGGACGTGTAACAGAAATGAAACATGCTTTTCAAAATTTTTCCAAATTAATACCTTCACGCGTTTGGACATTTCTAAATGCCATCAAGGGGTGTATGAAGGAAGCACAGCAAGTGAACTCGCTCTATACACTGCGACTATTCATTACAGCCGAGAACAGAGCTGGCTCCGATCTCTGCTTTTAACATTTTAGACACCACAGTTATTGTGGCCATGGCATCTAGATGATGCAACATTCCTCCCTTCGACCTCCCAGCGACGTAATCATGGGGTGACTATCAGTTGTAAAGGCAACCGAAAGCCTCATGCAGGCTTCCATAGCTGCCATATCTGTAGAACTATTACAGGCTGTGCAATAAATAATGAATGAAAACCCTATATAAGGCAGTACGATAGTACTGAGGTATATAGGACAAGCTATTGTGCCCCCAAGTGGTCCAGTATCCTAGGGCGACTAAGTAAAAAAAAAATAAAAAAATGAAAAGCTTAAATCCCTTCTAGGCAGGAAACTGCCATCTTTGTACACCCTGATGCATTGTTTATACAATGCAATAGGCAGCACAATTGCACCCCCTAGTGGTGAAGCACCCTAGGGGGACTCAATGTTTAAAAAAAATAAAAAAAAAAGTTATATATAATCGGAATAAAAAGTGATCAAAAAGTCACTAAAATGGTACCAATAAAAACTACACTTCAGCTCGCAAAAAAATAACCCTAACTCAGGTCCACAGGTGAAACCCAAAAAATGGCAATCCGCAAAATAATAAAAATTTAAGATAAAATAAAAAAAAAAGTACAAAATATAAAAACATAACGAAATCTCTACTAATTTGGTGTCACTGGAATTGTATCAACGTGCAGAATAGAGATAACACAATTTATACCGAAAAGTGGACTGCATAAAAAAATAAATCCTCCCAAAAATGGTGCATTTCGTTTTTTTTCCATTTCCCACTACACAAGAATTTTTGGGGGGCTTCCGGTACACTGTATGTTATGGTCAATGCCACCATTAAAGAGTACATTTCATCCTGCAAAAAAGAAGCCCTCATGTAACTATGTAGACAGAAAAATAAAAATGTGAAGGCGCTTGGAAGGTGAGGAGGAAAAAACTAAAACCAAAAAAATCTTAAAAAGGCTGCAACCTTAACGGATTAAAAAACGGAAAAGTGTGGCATGCATATGGATTTAGCTCCCCTAGTCAATACTTTGTAGGTCCATCTTTAGATGTAATGACAACTGCAGTATGCAGAGGTATGTATATCAGCTGTGCACATCTGGAGATAGGAATTTTTACTAATTTTTTTCTTTGCAAAATAGCTCTAACTCAGGTTGGTTAACGAACGTCTGAACAGCAATTTTCAGGTCATGCCTCACATTCTCAGTGGGATTTAGGGTGTTGTCTTTCTAGAAGATGAACCAATGCACCAGTCTTAAATCTTTTGCAGCCTTGAACACTGTTCCCTCCAGGATTGCCCTATATTAAGCCCCATCCATCTTCCGATCAACTGACTGGCTTTCCAATTCCTGCTGAAGCAAAGCCTCCATGATGCTGACACCACCATGCTTCCCAGTGGGGAAGGTGTTCAGGGTGATGTGCAGTGTTGGCTTTCCTACACACATAGTGTTTGGTATTTAGGCCAAACAGTTTAATTTAGGTCTCATCTGACCAGAGCACTTTCTTCCACACGCTTGCTGTGTCCCCTATGTGGTTTTTTGCAAGCTGCAAACAAAGCTATCTTCTTGCCACTGTTCCATAAAAGCTAGATTCATGGAGTACACAATGAATAGTTGTCCTGTGGACAGATTCTCCTACCTGAGCTGTGAATCTCTGCAGCTTTTGCAAAGTGACCCTGGGCCTAATTAGTGCTCTCCTGGTCTGCGCTGTCAGTTTAGGTGGACAGCTATGTCTTGGTAGGTTAGCAGTTGTGCCATACTCCTTTTATTTACAGATGGTGGATTGAACAGTGCTCTGTGAGATGTTGGGCTATTTTTTTTTTTTTTAAACACCTTAACGAACGCCCACCGACTTTTGACGTCAGCTGGTGCAGGTCCTTCGTCTACAGCGATGTCTTTTGGCGTTACTGCAGACATCGGAGTTTGCAGCTCCGGGCGCCGCAGCTGCGCTGAGATCGGGGCTGTACTACACAGCCCTGATCCCAGAGCATCTCCTGTGAGCACTGGGAGCGGGAAACCTCCGCACCCCGATGCTTTAACCCTTTGATTGCGGCGGATCGTCACCGCAGTGCAATCAACCTGACAGAGCCCAAGGAACGGCTGCACAGTCAGCTCTGGGGACCTAGAGTAGTCCCAGGGCTGTCTGTGTAACAAGCCAGTGACCAGGGCAGACTGTGAGCTGTCCTGATCACTGCCTGTGTCAGACTGACACAGATTATAATGTATTAGCATATATGAATATGCTAATACATTACTAAGTGTAAAAAATAAATGTAAAACAGTCCTCCCTTCATGGGATTTAAAAAAAAAAACTACAAAACATAAAAAGTGTAACAAAAATGAATAAATAAAATAAAGATAAAAAATTGTGCATATATTACACACAAAAAAAACCCCCTACACATATTGGGTATCCACACAACCATAATAACCTGTAGAATTAATCTAACAAGTTAAGTGTGAAATGTGAAGGGTGTAAAAAAACTAAAAACCAAAAATGTTTTTTAAAATTCTGCAATTACTTATAAGTGAACTTAAACTATCCCCCCATAAAGTACAACTTGTCTTGTCGAACACAACGAGGCCTCATACAACTGCGTGATTGAAAAAATAAAAAAGTTACAACTGTTGAAATACAAGGAGGTAAAAACTAAAAAAAAAGGTTCTGGGGCTTAAGGGGTTAAACCTAACCCTGCAACACACTTTGCCACAACTTTATTCCTGAGCTGTCTGGTGTGTTTCTTGGTTTTCATGGTGCAATTTGTTCACCAATGTTCTGTAACGAACCTCTGTGGCCTTTATAAACAGCTGTAGTTATATTGAGAACTCATTACATACAGATGTAGATTTACTAATTAGGTGACTTCTAAAGGCAATTGGTCACACTGGCTTTTATTTAGAGATGTCAAAGTACAAAGGAGCTGAATATATATGCACGCCACATTTTTTTCTTTTTTAATGTGAAAAAGCACCTATACAGCTATGTAAACAGTAAATGTGTTACAGTTAATGGAGAGTAAGCAATGCTCTGTTTCCTCTGAACTTCTCGTTTCAGCAGGAATGTCAGTCATACTAGCGCACACTGCTGACATCAGCCAGTAGTTGAGTGCTGTGGCTGTGCTTGCAAGATTTCGGCAAAACTGCTGGCTGCTGCAGCTTGCCGAGTGTCTTGCTGGCTCATCTACCGTTACAACTAATCTAATCAAAACATACAATTTGTGTGTGTAGATTTTCTTAACAGCAGAGTCACGGTTACATCCCTTTTCCCAATAATAATGAATATGAAAAAAATTAACAGAACTGGTATCGCCTTGTCCTTCGAAGTCCTGACCTTGTAACACAATATGAGGTTATTGACCCTGTACAGTAAACATTGTGGAAAAATAAGATACCCAAAACCAGAATTGTGTTATTTTTCTAAATGCCTTCTCAGAAAGAAAAAAAAAATCCAATCAAAAAGTTGCATGTACTTCAAATTAGTACACCTTTTGCTGCAAAAACTGAGCTATCAGATAGGTTCTATGGTGAAAAAATAAAAAAAAAAAGTGACAGAAAGAAGGGTAGAGGGGAAAAGTGTCAAGGAGGCTAGTTCTGATCTGGCACACCCCAACAAATTTGCAAGATTGGCGGATGAGGGGAATGTCAATTCAGAAATAGCGATGCTCCAGTAAAGTGGGGAATAGGAGTGCAGGGCAAGCTAGACAGGTAGTTGGGTACTCCGTTATAAGGGGCAATCTGTCACAAAGACCGAGATCATTCAACAGTATGTTGTCTTCCAAGAACCCGAGTTCGACATATCACGGATAAGGTTGATATTACTGGGTGGGGCTGGTGAGAATCTAGCTGTCATGATGCACAATGGCACCAATAACAAAGTTAGAGGTAGGTTTAGTGTCCTTAAAAATGATTTCAGGGACTTAGATCAAAAGCTCAAGACAAGGACCTCCAAGGTATTATTTTCAGAAATACTACCTATACCACAGGCCACACCAGAGAGGTAGCGGGAAATAATGGAGGTAAAGAAGTGTCTCAAAATTTGGTATAGGAAAGAGGGATTTGGGTTTTTGGAGAAATGGGCTGACTTCTGTCTTGGCTATGGACTCTATGTTAGGGAAAGACTGCTACTAAATGGGGAGGGAACCAGGTCTGTTGAGTCGGAGCCATTACAAAATGGACCAACTCCAACAATATATAATAAATTGGTACAATTAGTTCAATGCAGTGCCAAGAGCAAGAAGAATTGGGTCTTTTCAGTGCTGCTGCTGTCATATCTTCAACCTCATCAGATGATTAATTTTGAAAAGTATTTGGATGACATGGAGCAGGCAAAATGTTTCCACAGGGGAAAATATTCCACTCCCATAGCAAACAGATTAACCAGATATCAACAAAATTTTTCACTTGCTCTCAAAGGAGTAGAAAAGTTCGACCGTTCATCAAAAATGACTGTGCATGAAGCAATTCCTTTATACCCTGAAATTGTTAGAAATGTTGCCCATGTGATCACCTCTTTGCCACTAACCCAAGTTAGTGTAGAGAGGCTGTTCTCTAGCCTGGAAATAATAAGTACAGATTTGAGGTAATCGATGAAGGAGAATCTGATGGAAGCGATAGTATTTCTCAGAACAAAATTCCTAGACACTCAACAAGTGTTATTCAGTACATTTTTGTTGAAAACCGTTTTTCCCACTTATTGCAACATTTTGCATATTTACAATTTTTTTTTACGTTTTTGGGGTTCTAAAGTTGTATCCATGAAGTATATTTTACACTGACAAGCAAAAGGGTAAATGTTTTGAACGTGTGACTTTCAGGTTCCATATCTCACCATCCAGAAGTTTGGAATGCGAGACTACCATCATTTAGACAATCATCTTGGCTATCTTGTACATAACTTTGACCTGCCAACTATTTAGCATGTGCTTTGTTATGCAGATTCTGGTCATGTAACTGCATTGTTACTGTTTTGCTCCTGGTGGTGGAACACTCTTTTTCTTCTTGCATACTACAAATTACAGCCTGTTGCCACATTCCCTAATAGATCAATGTGTTATTAGGCTGATTCACAAGCAAAAGGTCACCGGTTCAAATCAGGGAACAGCCATGCGGAAAATAGGTTATCAATTTATTACCGCACTATAACTATTAAAATATTACACAAATCTTATGTGCATTTACGCAGCATAGGGCGTGTACAGCGAGGTGACGGACCGGCGGTTACAACTTGATACCATTAGCTCATATATTGTCCAACCATCTGGAGAGTAAAAGCCTATTTGCTCATGCGTCTTTGAGACTATGGTGCGTAAATGCACATAAGATTTGTGTAATCTTTTAATAGTTATAGTGTGGTAATAAATTGATAACCTATTTTCCGCATTTTTTCTCTATCTTGGATAAGAGACCAATTGACTTACCCATTGTTGATATTTTTCCCTATAACTGTCCCCTGATGAAGTGCCAAAGGGACATTGAAACATGTCGGGACATACTGTAGTAGTAGGGTAAGTGTGTGTAGGGGTAAGGATCCGGACGGGGCCGCCCTTTTTGGGGCGAGATTACCCTGTGTGTTAGGTTTAGGGTCATTTAGGCCAAGTAGGGTGAGGGTAGTATTTTGATTATTTGTATTTTTGGTGTTGACATCTTATTTTAGTAATATGTGAATAAAGGTTATATTTTAGATACGTGACAATTTTAGGTATATTTTGGAATCCTCATGTATTTTTGTGGGAGCATTTAGGTTTATCCTGTATTTAGCTCTCTCTAGTGGTGTTTTTCTTTACAAACTGCCAAATGGCATCATGTGTGACTCAACAGACATTGCAGTGGCTCATATGTTTTCTAAGGGTAGGTTCACACTGTGTACTGGGGTGCATACTGTACGCAGTGTGTTTTGGAAGCACGCGCTGATCAGTGCGTACTGCCAATGACGGGGGAGGGGTGCACTTCTATTATCAGCGGCGCGTTAGTGCCGTGAATAAGTGACATGTCACTTCTCTCCCCTCGCGTACCATACGATCGTATTGTATGCCCCTGAAGACGAGGCTTAATTCATATTTCTCTACGAGAGCTATGAATTACCATAATTGCGGCACGCATCTCGCCACATATAAAGCGCAAATACGTGGCAAAATGCGCGCTGCAATTACGCCGTGTGAACATACCCTAAAAGTGAGATCACAGATGTCCATGCAAGCACCATGCAACGCAATTACACAAGTCTGGAATAATGGCTCGAAAAAAGGTGAAGAAGCCTTGACTTCAATCTTGTCATAAGAAGCGTTGGCTCATGTTTGCAAAGAAGTACGAAAAATGGAAGATTGGAAACGGTTGATTTGGAGCAATGAGATGAAAGTCAATAGACCGAGCTTTGATTTAGTAAAATGGGTTTGGATGAATGGGGCTAACGAATTGATAAATTGAAGGAATTGTGAAGCTTTGTGGAGGAAGCCTGATGATATGGGGATGTTTCACAGCCAAAGATGTTGGATACTTGACTAGGATCGATGTTGATCTCAATGTTGAACTTTATATGAGTGTCCTACAAGATGAGTTACTCAAATACTATGGGTATGAAATAAACATAGTGTTCCAGCAGGACAACGCCCCGAAGCATACGTCGAGTTTGATGTAGAAATGATTCAATGATCAAGAAGAAGAGTTGCTGCACTAGCCTCCACAGTCCCCAGACCTCAACCCAATCAAACAATTGTGGGTAGAGTTGAAGCAAAAGCTGTATTCGTAGTGAGTTGAACAGTATGTGGCAACACTGGGAACAAGCCAAAGGTGGATTTACCAAATACTAACAAAATAATAAAAATTAACAGTACAGGACAAGAATCTGCAGAACTAATCAGATGATAAATACTTGCAAGTCAAATTTATGTATAAGATAGGTAAGATGATTGTCTATAAAATGATGGTAGTCTCATGTTCAACGCTGTAGTGGATGGTAAGATATGGAGCCTGAAAGTCAAAAGATCAAAACATTGTTACCATATTGCTTGTCAGTGTATGCTCTACCTAAATAGCTTGAATATTGCATAAGGTGATAAAAAGCCTGATGTTACCATGTTACTGCAGTAAAGTTATCACTTAAAGATGCGCCGTGTATGAGGGAGTGATAGTCGGAGTCAGAGTTAGGGAAATTGAGGAATCAGAGCTCTGGCTTACCGACTCCATAGCCCTAGAGGGTACAGCTGGATTGGAGAGAAAATGGGCAATAAGTTCAAGGAGTATGCAAACTAAAGTTTGTGGGGTGGTGGGGACAACTACACATATAGCATGCAAGATAGTGAGGACAGAGAGCTGGGAATTAGTAATAAATCAGGGGGTTGGCCTAATAGTTAATAAGGACAGGGTTAGAGGAAAGAAAAACAAAACATGCTGACCAATGCCAGGAGTCTCACCAACAAAATACATTTACTGCAATTATTAATGTCCGAAGAAGCATATGACATATTGGGGATAACGAAGACATGGCTGGATGAGACCTATGACTGGGCGGTTAACTTACAGGGTGAGAGTTTATTTAGAAGAAATGGTAACAAATGGAGGTGGGGGGAATATACATACAGAAAATGGACATGTGGAGTCATTATGGGTATATACAGATGGGGATAATAATAATACAATTCTATTAGGGGCCTGGTACAGGCCACCAAATATAACAGAACCTATGGAAGATGTACTCCTCAGACAAATACATGAGTCGGCTAATTGTAAAGAAGCTGTTAATATGGGGTGACTTCAACTACCCAGACATAAATTGGGAAAATGAAACCTGTAGCTCTCATAAAGGGAACAGGTTTTTGTCAACAACTAAAGATGATTACCTTTCCAAACTGGTGCAGGAGCCAACTAGAGGGAAGACCCTTTTGCACTTAATATTGTCTAACAGACTCAACAGAGTAACAAAGGTTCTGGTTGGGTGGCACCTAAGAAATAGTGACCACAATATAATACATTTTCAATTATCCTTTTATAGAGTATTTTGTCGAGCAGCCACAAAAACAGTGACTTTCAGGAAGGCCAATTTTAATCTGCTTAGAGAAGCCCTACACCACATTGATTGGGACAAGGTCGTCACAAAAAAACAAAACAGATAATAAATGGGAGATTTTTAAAAACATCTTAAGCACTTACTGTGAGAGGTAGATACCTTATGAAATAAAATGATTACAAACAAGAAAAAACCGGCTCAGAGATGTAGAGGCAATAATTAACAAAAAGAAAGCGTTTAACCCAGCGGTCCCCAATCTTTTTTCCACTGGGGACCAGTTACATGCAATAAAATTTTCTATGACCTGGGGGTGAAAAGGCTGGAGCCACAAAGCTGATCATCAGTCTGCAGTTATATAAAGTTGGTTACCAATATTCTTAAACTGCAGACTGATGGTCACCATTGTACATGTATATAATCAGTTCTGTGGACCACAGAGCTGATTGATTATATATGTATATTACATACACAGATATAGAGAATTTAAAGGGGTTGTCTCACTACATCGATTCATCTTACCTCAGTCCTGTTTTCTTGGTTTAATTTTGAATTCAGGGGCGTGTTTACTGGCTTCTACTAGTCTGCAGTAGAAGCCAGGTCTGTAGCTATAGCAACCAGTGCTGGCAGCCTATCATGAGAGATCAAACAGGTCTGTAGCTATAGCGACCTGAGGAGCTGATACAGCTCATACAAGAGGGGATATCTCAGAATAGGTAGGACACTGGTAATGGACATATATTGCAAAGTGACTTGTTTTTGCAAGATCTTTAACATAAAAAGCAATCCTTGTAGCGAGACAACCCCTTTAAGGGAAATCCACTGGATTAGAAAAAGTGTCAGAATTGCTAACCTACTTTAACCCTTTTGTCTGTATTCAATCCACCAAACCAAGCAGCATAAAGCTGAGCTGCCTAATGGAACATGGCCCCTGCACAGCGTCCAGCCCTAAGCTACTTTCCCCTTTATCTGCAAGGATTTAGGGTAATTTTTATTCAATTTATGGCTAGAGGGTTGTGGGGATGAAAGGGCATCAGGCCTTGCCCTACTGCAGCTCCCCTTCCCCTTCTGTGTGACTGATTCATACCGGTCATTGTGTTGGTCCTCAGCGACAGGTACCGCAAAGTGTACGCCGGTGAAAGCCAACAGGTCCTGGTCCGTGTAAGAATTACAAAAATTTCTGCCGACTCCCGTGCGAGGCAGAACTGAGCCCTCTGCTCCTTCACTACAGGAACAGCATCTGCCACATCTTTCTGAAATACAAGGAGCTGACTGCAAAAAAGGCAATGAATTGGCGGCACCTCTGACACTCCACTATTATCTTCAAGACTCCCAGCATTTTGTCTCCCTCCTCTCCAGGTGGGGACGGATTAGTTACATGCTCCTCTATTGGCTAAATCCGCTGACCAGTGGTTGGGAACCACTGATTTAAGCTACTTAAACAGGAATGCAGGAAGAGGCACTAAAAAGCTATGAGAAAAAAAAAAAAAAAGATAGCATAAAAAAAAATTATAAAGACAGCAAAGCTGGAGACAGAAAGTCAAATTGCCAAAGAGTAAAAACTAACTCCAAAATATTTAACTATATAAATAGTAAAAAGATTAAAACTGAAAAAGTTGGCCCTTTAAAAATTATTTACAGAGGTAAATTTACAGAGGTTTTTTTCTGTTGATGGGCCGAGGTAAACTCCATGCTAAATGTTTCTTGTCTAACACAGGAAGGAGTGTAGCTTCACCTTAAAGGGGTTTTGCCACGATGTAATGTTGACATGGGATCCTCCAAAATGGGTTTTTAATCACTTTTCTAAATATATGTGATCACAAAAATTGCAGTCCGAGAGAGCTACAGCCTTCCTTACATGCCCTTGGTTACTTCAAAGTTTGTATTAGATACGGCCTGACAAGAGCTGCTGGACGGGCTTGCGCAGAGAGAGCTTCTTATCTGATAAGACTGAGCTGCAGAAGTTTTTAAGGCACCGGGTAGCAATATGTTTTCTTTTGTATACAGAATAAACTAGTTGTAGTGTGATTAGATCCCTGCTTTATCTAATGACAGGGAACATGAAGGAGCTTTCAAGCTGCTGTGGAGAAAAGGTGTTGTCTTTTCTATACAGAATCCACAAGTTGTAGTTTGATTATTTCAGTGAACATGTCACACGATCCCTTATGCAGCTTTGTGCTCTGGCTGTGTGCGTCTCTCTCTCTTTCAGCTCCGTGATTTGTTTACATTAGCTTCTTAGCAGATAAGGCTCCTCTTGGCAAAACCCCTTTAAGATTAAAATAGGGAAATCACCAGGTTCTGATGGTACACACCTCCATGTCCTTGGGGAATGAAGGAATGTCATACACAGACGCCTGTTTTTAATATTTATGGACTGTCTAGTAACGGGGTATGTCCCAAAGGATTGACGTATAGAAAATGTGGTGCCAATATTCAAAAAAGGTGTCAAAAAGTGATCCAGGAAACTATAGGCCGGTAAGTTTAACCTGTGTTGTAGGTAAAATGTTTTAAGTTTTTCTCAGAGATGATATACTGGAGTATCTCACTGAAAATAAATGTATAACGCCGTTCCAGCATGGGTTTATGAAGGATCGGTCCTGTCAAACTAACCTCATCAGCTTCTATGAGGAAGTTCGTTCTAGACTGGATCGGGATGAGGCACTGGATGTCACATATCTGGATTTTTCTGAAGCATTTGATACGGTGCCACATAAAAGGTTGGTAAGTAAAATGAGAATGCTTGGACTGGGGGAAAATGTGTGCAAGTGGGTAAATAACTGCCTCAGTGATAGAAAACAAAGGGTGGGGATTAGTAGTACATACTTAGACTAGATACCTGTTACTAGTGGGGTACCACTCTCATTTTACATACCACCCTTTTATGTGGCACTGTATCAAATGCTTCAGAAAAATCCAGATATGTGACATCCAGTGCCTCACCCTGATACAGTCTTGGGCCCTATTCTCTTTAATATATTCATTAAGGACCTTGTAGTAGGATTATTGATCTTTGCAGATGATACTAAGCTCTGTAGAATAATCAACACAATACAGGATAATGTTTTATTACAAAGGGATCTGGATAAATTGGAGGCCTGGGCAGAGAAATGATAGATGAGGTTTAACACAGATAACACAGGTTATGCACATGAGAAGGAAAACTCCATTACATGATTAATTGTTAAACGGAAAAACGCTGGAAAAAAGTGACGGGAGAAGGACCTGGGAATCTTAGTGTACAGTAAATTTACTTGTAGCAGCCAGTGTCAGGCAACAGCTGCCAAGGCAAATAGGATTAAGGGGTGTATTAAAAGGGGCATAGATGCACATGATGAGAACATCATTCTCCCATTATACAAATGCTTAGTCAGACCACACATGGAATATTGTGTACAGTTTTGGGCACCAGTGCACAGGAAAGACATTGCAGAGCTTGAACAGGTTCAAAGGCGGGCAACAAAAATAATAAAAGCACTGTATGTAAATTTGGTAGCACTGGAATCGTATCGCTTTGCAGAATAAAGATAATATGCCACTTACATCATAAAGTGAACTCCTTTGAACCTTTTCACCCCACAAAGAATTTTCCCAGTACATTACAGTCTCTGACAGAAGTTCTGTCGCTTATCCATGTTGTGGAAACCAGAGCTTATAACCTGACTTAAAATTCATCCAATGGTTTTAGGAATGACTCATATGAAAACTGAAACCCTCCCAAATGATTTTTTGTTAACGAAAATAAATTTGCTTCACTGCTGAAATAGTGATCATTTAAGGAACACAGAAAGGTCAGATTTTGGCAAGACAAAAGTTTTGTCGCCCACAGAAAGTAATGTGAAACATCAAACAAATAATTCACTTCAAATGCAAAGATATGTTTCATAACATTGGTGAATGAAGTTGTGGTGCTATTAGAGCCATATTTAATATTTTGTGTGACTTCCATGAGCTTGAAGGACTGCATCCATGCGTTTCTACAATGATTCATACAATTTATTGATGAAGACATCAAGAATAGCAAAGACTGCAGTCTTACATGCCTCCCAGAGTTAGAGATTCTTTGGTTTTGTCTTCCATGCTTCCTCTTTTATCCTACCCCAAACATGCTCAATGATGTTCATGTCTGGTGACTGGGCTGGCCAGTCCTGGAACACCTTGATCTTCTTTGCCTTGAGGAGCTTTGATGTAGAGATGGATGGATGAGGTGGAGCACCATCCTGCTGCAAAATATGACCCCTTTTATGATAGGGAATGTAAGAGGTAACTAATACTTCTCGATATTTTAGGCTATTCATATTGCCTTCCATCTTGCAAATGTTTCGTACACCCCCATACTGAATGTAACCCCAGACCATGATCTTTCCACCACCAAAAATACATGTTTTCTGGGTGTATCTTGGATCCATACGGGCTCCAGTAGGTCTCCTGCAGTATTTGCGGCGGCTGTGGTGTAATTCAACTGAAGATTTATCTGAGAAATCCACCTTCTGCCACTTTTCCAGCGTCCATCGTTTAGCATGCTGTGGGCTTTGGCAAATGCCACACGTTTTTTTAATTGCCTTTTGTTAAGTGCTGGCTTCTGGGTACTGATTCGACCATGGAGGCCATTTCAAGACAGAATTCTACTAACTGTTCTAGTTGACACAGGGACTTGAGGTGACCAGGCCTGTTGGAGCTGTTCTGAAGGGGAAGAGGGGGCTGGCTTTTGATTTTCGAACCAACAAACGTTCCTCCTGAGCAGTTGTCTTGTGGGGTCTGCCGGACCTGGGCTTGTCAAAAACATATCCAGTCTCTACAAATCTTTTTTTTAATTCTTTGTACTTGACGTTGAGACACCTCTGCAGTGCATCAGGTCTTCAGCCTCTTGATAATCAAGGCTTTGGTTGCAGGGTGGATTTTTGGCATGTTGTCAGAGGTCATGTTGCATTTCAAGTGAAGGTCTGGGGTGCTGGAGTTTTTTATACACACCCACTAATTAACCGATCAATTAGCACAGGTGAGGCTGTAAACTAGGATTGGGTGCATTATATGACAAGGCGACAAAACTTTTGTCTCGCCAAAATCTGACCTGTGTTACTTAAAGGGGTTTTGCCACGATGTAATGTTGACATGGGATCCTCCAAAATGGGTATTTAATCACTTTTCTAAATATATGTGATTACAAAAAGTGAAGACTGAGAGCTACAGCATTTCTCAATCCCCCTTAGTTACCTGAAAGTTTGCGGGCTTGCGTGAAACACTTCTTATCTGATGACAGGGAAAATAAATGAGCTTCAAGGGGCTGGGGAGAAAGTGCAATGAGCCTGTGTCTGCACTGTTGTAATGTTATTACTTTAGTTAAGTTTTGAGACGCTCCCTTATTCCTCACTCCTTGCTCACCCCCTCCCTCTCAGCCCTGCAGCTTTCATGACTCAGCATGATTTGTTTATATTCTCCCTGTGCTGATAAGGAGGTAAACTCAGGTCCTGGCAAATCCCCTTTAAATGATCAATATTTCATCAGTATAGCAAATTTATTTTCGTTAAAAGAACCGCATTTGGGAGGGTTCCTGCTTGCATATGAGTCATTCCGAAAACCAATGGATGAATTTTAATTCAGGTTATAAAGCTTTGGTTTCCACAACATGGATAAGCGACAGAACTTCTGTCAGGGACTGTATATATGGTATGCTAAGAGGTATCATTAAAAAGTACATCTTGTCCTGGGAAAAACAAACCCTTATTCTGCTATGTTGACGGAGAAATAAAAAAAATGTATGGCTCTTAGAAGGCAGGGAGGAAAAAATGCAAACTGATAAAACCAGACATCGTCTTGTCCTTAAAGGTTTACAGGCAGCCTGGCCTCCTGTTAACAAAATAATTCCTCTGATCAGCTGTTGTTTTGGTGTTATGGCATTAGAAGTCCCAATTAAATTAACAGTACAAACTGCAAAAGCTTCCCACTGAGCAGTAATTCTCTACTTTCCCCTTATTACCATAAAGAAATGGTCCTATCACACACATTGATGGCATACCAGTAGAATATGCCATCAATGTGCAGGTCCCAAAGCTGTGACCCACGCCTCTCTTGAGAAGGGGCCTCCAAAAGTCTCAGATGAGAACAGAGGTGGTTGGTACTTTCCCACCGATTTCAATGAGAGTTCCGAGTACGTAGCTTGGCTGTACTCAGAACTCCCATTGTAATCAAGGCGTGACAAGCCCTTTGATGTAGAAAAGTAGAAAAATGTGGCTATCCAGAGAGTCAACCATGCATAGTGACAAGAAGTGAGGCTAAAAACACTCATACTACCTTTGTGACCTCTTGGTTTAAATATTGCATAGTTTTAAATGGCGGAGAGGTGCCAGACAGACAAGTTCTCTTTGATAGTTACCTTGTAGTAATTGATGAGGTTAAGATACTGCAATGTAGAGATGACATCTTCCTTTTTAATGCTGGTGATCTCGCTGATTTCACTGAAGGAATAAAACACTATGTGAGCACACCTTTAAACACTAGAAACCTAAAATTTGTGACTTACATTGGAAAAATATATTATTAATAAGCACTATAATTAAATCACTTTGGACACATTTTTACGTTTCCTCATCCTTCCTTATTGCCCTCCTATCAAAGTATTCTATATCTTACTTTATAGTTATCTGTGGCCTCTCCCCTGTTTCAGTCTTTAGGTCCATTAGAATCTCTAAAATTGTCTGAGACCAATAACTGCGGTAGGAAAGGAGACCCAAATCTGACAGTGGCTTTTCAGGAGTACCCGTCTTCCCCTCCACTTTGGACAATTCATAACCTAATAAGATAGAACAGAAGAGCAATCATCATGTGAGAACTGAAATGAAGACACCTTTGAGGGCAATAAAAGCTAGAATTCGGACTTACTGAATTCAATAAGAAGTTTGCCATAGCCTCTTCTCTGATAAGGTGGTAGTGTCAAAATACAAGCAACATTATAATCCTCTGTTGACTCCTTCTCCTGCACGTGGAGGTTTAAAACATACATGAGGTTATTCAGTATTATATTACCAGACAAGATGGAGAATAACATCAATTGCACAATATTAAAATACATACAAAATACACAATTATATGTTTCTCGTATAAATTTAACCCACCACAATTTCAGCAGGAATTGTTCTAAAAAAAGGTATAACAGATCTCCTGCTGGGACCATCACACTTGAGAACAACTGACTTTACTTTAGACCCAAACTATATTTCCATTTTTTTTTCCCACCAATGTCTTATTGAAAGAAGTCTAACTACTGTGACCCTGCCAACGAACTGGCAGCAGCGTTTTTCTTCCATTAAAGGGGTGTTCCCATCTCATATCAATAGGATATGCCATCAATGAGTGATCGTTATAGGTGCCAGAGGTAGAAACCGCACCTGTCTCAGGAACGGGCACCTGAAGGTCTACATTTAGAATGAAGCTTCAGATGCACTTGCGCAGGACACTCAATTCTCATCTATGGGAGTTTTGAGTACAGTTGAGTGGTGTGTTTGGCTGTGTTCATAAACTGATGGTCTATCCTACTGATCTGCCATCAGTGTGTGAGATGGGAACACCCTTTAAGCCTGTGCTTTTCTTGAAATCAAAGTCAATATATTTTGCATTGCTTTGAAGGATCCTACTGGATCCTTTTAACCTACAATGAGATTGTCAGATTAGCTTTTTCTTTTATTGCACCTATTTACTTGAAGAAATAGCACAACACATGCTATATTATTATGGCTGTCAAAATGGAATGAAATGTAGATGTACAAGAGATAACATGTGAGAACAGAAACAAATAATCAAACATTAAAAGCACTAAAGCTTGCCCAATCTCTGTTCAACTTGTAATTAAACCCACCTTTGAAAAGTAGCCGACAATATGAAAGCCTTTGGAGTCATACTCAGTCATAATGTAAAAGAGAAAGGGGTCTGTATCATAGTATAAAGTCTTGTGGTCCAAAAAACATTTCGCCAAAAGGCAGAGATTCTGAGAGTAACTCTAAAAGAAAAAATGTGAGAAAATTCAATGACAATAAAAAAAAAAGAAAATAGTTATAAAAATTATCATAACCATATTTAGCCTGGAACCAACATGCATCATTGATGGGAAGCTGTAACATACTTAGTCCCTTCTAAATTTCAGTCAATATTTTTTTTACCTTGTGCAATGTTTTTATCAAAGACACTTCTGTTGGATTCAACATGGATAGTAATATCTAAATATAACGTATATCTATATACACGCCATCTCCAACCAAAGGTTTAAAGTCTGCTGGCCATTTCAGGAAGGACAAAACACAGCGTAACTCTAGGTGGCCATAAATACCTACAACCTCCCCCTCCACATGGGGGAAAATCCTGTTTCTTGAATGAACAATGGACACTGCCATATATCTGACAATCACAGAGGACATGTCTAAGGGACACTACCATTATCTCCTGGCAGGAAGTCAGGAATCTGGATGGCTAACCCCCCTCCCAGGGACATGTGAATAATGATTCAACCAGGTCTGTGGTTCCCCCAGGAAATGTGACCTGTCCAGCAAGGCTATTGACTTTTGGGACAAGAATGACACCTACTGGAAGGAGTGAACTCTGCAAGGATTACTGTATAAGAACTGGGCTGATTGGTTAAGTGAGTTCTTGGATGGGCCATGTGTGTGGGTGCATATATATATATATATTAAAATACGTAGATTTATATACACATAATACAACACATAAGATGTTAATATAAGATTATATATATATGTGTGTGTGTGTGTATATTAACCTTTGTAACCTTTAAAGATCCAGTTTTTCTTGGTCAGTTATTAAGGACATATGTATATATATGTGTATATATTAAGCTTTGTAACCTTTAAGGATCCAGTTGTTCTTGGTCAGTTATTAAGGACATATGTATATATAATGGGGATATAACCTTGACCTTAAGGATCAGTTTCTGGTCAGTTTTTAGGACATATGTATATATACATAGGCCCTTTGTAACCTTTAAGGATCCAGTTGTTCTTGGTCAGTTATTAAGGCACCCCAAAACCCATCAGATTCTACAACTTCTAAACCGCTGAATTCAATTGGAGGGGGGAAAAACAATAGCCCAAGTGTATGACAGGGTTGTAAAACATCATACAGACATGGTAAACTGTATGGTGGTTCCCTAAAAGTAAAATAACTTCAGGCACCTTTCACAGAATAGATTTGAGCCACTGTACCTTATTCTTGCGACCATCTATTTCAAAGAATGAGATGGTTCCTTTTCTGTAAATTTCATTTCCTGGGGGATGTCGTAAATTACATTTAGTCTGTGAACAATTTAGAGAAAAGATAATTATTGTAGTAGTCTCCATCAAATACCAATTGCATTAAGCAGTTCATTACTTTCCGTAGCGTCTTACGTACAAGGTGTCTTTGTAGACATTTAAGACTCTTCAGATATTTGAGGCAGAATTCACATAAATAGAGCACAGGTAACACATCCTCTTGGGGGTAGGGGGAAAAGTCCAAGGCTTAAGCGGTGAGGGCCAGTTCAATGCACATTGTTTTTCAGCGAGTAATTTTGGTCGTCATGGCTCCGGTCGGACACCAAGCTACCAGTCATTCGAGGTGCAGAAGGAAATTCCCCAAGTGTCCTGAAACCTAAAATAAATAATAAAAATTAGGGCTGGTTACTCTTGAAAACAACGGGGTTTTTGAAAACAGGGTTTTTTCTGGATATGCCACTTGAATTTCCCCAGACCCTACCGTCTGCACTTAGGGATTAATTTCGCTTTCCCCCTGGAGGTCGGCAGGGGCACGGCCCCGGGGGGCGCCATTCTAAAGAGAAACAGCAAAACTACATCAACAACAAGCAGTCTGTAGCAATCCTGCTAACTTGGGGTCTTGCTACTCTTATTTTTGTCTGGCACAACTACACTGTTGATTTCCCTTTTTATATCCACAAAACCTACTTTTGATGTGGCACGCACACTCAGAAAGGAAGTCCGTTCAGTTTGCTTGGTGGGTACTTAAGGTGTGCGATAGGCTGTCTGCACACATATCCCATGTTGCCGTCATGGATAAAGGGGCAAAAAAGGATGATTATTGGCCTTCCGGCCAAGTGTGGTGGTATTTTTGAAACTGGGCAGTTTGTTAACTGTTTTTTGTCCCCCAGGCTGAAAATGGCCCCCTGTGAGTAAGTGATGTGGGAACTGTGCAGCACCTCATGTCATTGATGTGAGCGGTGAACATTGACTAAGAACTGCCAAGACAGACCAAACACAAACCCGTGGAGCAGTCCGCACCCAAAAAGAACCCAAAAGCTACCAGACGGGGAAAAAACAATGTTTTGCAAAACCCCCCTCCAAAGCTGCAGAGTTTACTGCACCCTGCTAAACCCAAAATTTACGGAGAAAAGTCCCGAATTTCCCCGCAAGTTAAATTGGACCCCCCCGGCAAAAAGTTGCTTTTTGGCTTTATCAAGTAGATAGAAGTTAGCATGTAGGTAAAACACAAAAAACAAAAACCCCCCGCTCCCGGAAGAACACTACTTTTTGGGGTTTTGGTTTTTTTTTTGGATTCCCCCGGGTCCACATCCCGGGAAGGCACCTTTAAACCAACTTGGGTATGACTCCATCCTTGCAGATCAAGTACATACAAAACATGCGGATTGTCTTCCGTGGGACAGATGAGATCTTCCAGCAAGACAATGCGACAAGTCACACAAGTTTCCGCACCCTCACCCACAAACTGCCTATTAAAACTCTAACGATCTCTACACTGCTAAATTCGGGCAAATACTCGTTTTGGTTCTTTTGGATCTCTCTGCAGCATTTGGGACACTGTTGATCACCATCTTCTCCTCGCATGCTCGGCCCCTTTGGGCCCTCCAGGACACTTGCTCTCGCTTGGTTCTCTTCCTACCTCTCTGACCGCTTCTTCAGTGTCTCAATTTGCGGGTTTTCTACTTCCTCCCCTCTCCCTCTTGCCGTTGGGGTCCCTCAGGGGGCAGTTCTTGGCCCACTCCTCTTCTCAATCTATACAGCCCCCTTTGGGGAAAACCCATCAGTAGATTGGCTTCCAGTACCATCTCTACGCTGATGACACTCAGTTATACACCTCCTCCCGTAAACCCACCTGCCCTGCACAAACACCAGTGATGTCTGTCCGCTGTCTCTGACACAGTCCTCTCTGTATCTACAACTAAACCTCATTTAAAACTGAACTTCTATTTTTTTCCCCCATCTACTAACCAAACCCCCCATCTGCTATTTCTCTCTCAGTGTGTGGCATCACCATAACTCCTAGGCAGCAAGGCCCGGTGTCTTGGGTTATTCTAGACCCTGATCTGTCTTTCACCCCATATATCCAATCCCTTGCGCGCGCTCATGTCACTTTCACCTCAAGAACATCTCCAGAATCCGTCCTTTTCTCACTGTGGAAACAACTCAAAACTCTCATTGTTGCTCTTATTCAACCCCTCGTCTGACTACTGAAACTCCCTGCTTATCGGTCTCCCTCTACTGTAAACTCTCCCCTCTCCAAACTTTCCCGAATGCGCAGCCCCGGCTTGTCTTTTCTTTCCAGCCGCTATACTGATGCCTCTACCCTGTGTCACTCGCTCCACTGGTTGCCCATCCAGCACAGAATAAAAGCATAAAACATCATCACTTTCACCCATAAAGCTCTCCACAGTGCTGCACCCCCATACATCTCCTCCCTCATCTCTGTCTACCACCCTACCGCTCTCTCCGCACTCAGCTACGGACATCAAACTACAGACTACATATCATCCGAAAACCTCCCATGCCCGTCTTCAAGATTTTGCACGTGCTGCACCCGTTCTCTGGAACAAGCTACCACGTACCATCAGGCACAATCCCAGCCTTCGTAGTTTTAAGAGTGTCCTTAAAACACATCTCCTCAGGCAGGCCTACCAAAACCACAAATTGCTAACCCACACCTTCTATCACACACATCTGTCACTCCCTACACATAGGGCACTCACAGGCACTTATCTGTATATAGATGTACAGTCATGGTGGCAGGTTCACCAAATCTTTATGTAAACCTCCCCATATTTATAAAACATGCTGGGCCATTGTAAATCTAGCATTCTCCCTCTTTGTTTCCCCCAGGCACCCTCTTAGATTTGTAAGCTCTTGCGAGCAGGGCCCTCACACCTTGTGTCTCACCTGTAAGTAGCGTTCACTGTGTAATGTCTGTTTTTGTCTGTAATTATACCCTCTACATTGTAAAGTGCTGCGAAATTTGTTGGCGCTATATAAATAAAGATTATTATTATTATTATTATAAGTAGAAATGTCCAACATTTTTTGAAAAAGCATGACCAAAACTTCCAGCTACTACCCTAGCCCTCTAATTCTCCAAATTTGAAGCCAAATGAGCATCTATAGGACCACCTCAATCGTTGTGTTCACTCTATGGATGCTCCCCACGCACCCTATCCAGCAGCTGTGGGATACAGTCAGCACAGCTCCAAATATCTGTGGAAACCTACCAGGACCCGAGTGAATCCTGGCCTGTCTAGCTGTTGTCCCTGCTGCACATGGTGGTTACGCTGGTCATAATAATGTGATTTGACTGTGTATATCACTGATTAATGACACATACCGCAATACCGCATTAGTCACTTGTCACACACAGCAGAATACAGCAGGTTTGTTACTGTGAAACATACTGTTGATAATTTGACAATTCCTCAAATATCACTAAAGATTTGATCAATTGCAATAAAAAAAAAAAAAAAACTCATTTACCTGTGGGAACACAGAGGCCTGTGTGGTCTCAGGTGCTGGGGGCACTGGGGTTGCTGGTGACACAACTTCTACTTTCCGCTTCTGCTAGAAGGAAATGCAAGACGCAAAATTGTTTTGAAAAAGTAAATGGCAAAACATGTCATAGGGAGGATGCTGAAGGCAAGGGGGACAAACATGAATGAAGGTATGGGAGACAAAATCTTACTGGAACAGGAAGAGACTTTCCTCCTCCCGCAGGGGCTGCAGCTGGAGGTAGTATGAGTTCAGGAATCTTCCTCTGTGGAAAAGGAATGACACAGGCTTATAACCCCCTGCCCACTGCTGTGGGAGGGCCAGACATATGGATTGTACCTTACCATTACTATGTGGCATGGGAGACACTTACAGCATTTTACTATGTCAGGGACAGAGGCTCAGAGATAATCTGCCTGTGTCATTAGATTATGGAACAGACACACATATGCAAATTTGGTTTATCTGGTTTATAGGCAAGATTGCTATGGCAGCTACTGGTAACCAGACACACATGAAAGAAACACATTACATGCCAGGGCTCCACTCACCGCAACCTGCTGCCCTATCTGCAGGCAGCAGCTATAGAGCAGGGGGAGCGGAGCAGAAACATCTACATGTAACTAAGATAGATGCATGTCAGTGAATAGGACTTATAAGCCCATAGCCCAAAAAAAAGGGTTATTCTTCGACAACTGTGGCACACAGGTGGAAGTCACATATGGTTATTCAAGATACCTTGTCAATCATATGTAATTTTAAAGTATATTCACAGAGTGAAGTGGTTTTATGCTTAAAAAAAAAAAAAAGGCATCAAAACCTCTTTTAGCGCAATCTGGCGATGTGGTAATTGGCTAGGAATTTTTTTCCTTCACAAAGGATGTTTGTATGTTTCACCTGGAAAAATTAGCACATTGCAAAAGCATGGTTAAAAAAATAAATAAAAAAATGTGCCTTTTTCCAGATGCATCTCACATTGTGTTGAAGTAAAAACTACTGCACCATGTGAATACAACCTTACTTTTAGTTTTACTGAGGAAAAGAAAAATTGAAAACCATTAGACTGGTTTCACACCGAGCATTTTGCATTGCGTTTTTAACGGCGTTGTTTGTGTAACTACATTCAAGATGTTAGTGCAAAATTAAGTGCCCAACGTACTATATGTTTTGTGGAGAAAAGAATGTTTTTGGTATGGTATGCTTTTCTTTATTCTAATGTTGTTATGATAGGGTCCTCTGCAGTATCTGACAACACAAAAGAGCAGCATATCAATCTATCTATATATATATATATACACACACGTGTGTGTGTGTGTGTGTGTGTGTAAAGAAAAAAAAAAAAAAAAAAAAGTGTGTGATTTTCTGTTCTTATATACCTAAAGCTTAATCACTGTATAATACTTTTATGTGCATCTTTCTAATATACTTAATTTCCTCACCGGTTCAAGATCCCTGCTTGCTGTCAGTGAAATGAGGACTTCTTGTTTACATCCAGATGCTGAAAACCCGTCCTGTTCACGTCATATGAAACAAAGAATATTACAATTTTCTATGACATTTCGTTACAGAATGATTCAGCTTTAGCTACGCAAGACTGGACAACCATTAAAAAAGCAGGATATTTCTAGAATAAATAAGCACGATCTCTATAGAATAACTATATTCACTTACATTTGTTTTAGGCTATGTTCACACGGCAATGATTGGGACGTATTTCAGCCCGTAATTTGCGCCGTACTGCGCTCAAATACGGCCAAAATACGTCCAAGTCATTACGGTAATCCACAGTTCTCATAGAGAACTATGGATTACGTCTCCTCTCCCCGCTCGCATAATATGGCGAGAAGGGGAGATAAGTGACAGGTCAATTATTCACGGCGTATACACCCCTGCTCTGGAGCACACGGCATAATTGCGGGCCAAATATGTCCCACGATTACGCCATGAATAAGCCATGTGAACCTAGCCTTACAGTGACAAGATTGAAAAACATCTTTGTATTTCCTCGCAGGCACACAGGAATTTGTAAGCAAATCCTTGATCTATTGGAAAATACTTAAACCATGCCTGTGGCTGTCAAGGCATGGTAGGTTTTGTAATTTTGCATTACCTGGAGAGCCCCAGGATGGAGATCCCAGCTATAAAGCAGGAGAGTACATTATATTGGGTTGTATGAGACTTCTATATTCTATACACTATTCATATATAGGCTTTGTGTCGGCTGAGCTTCAACACCACACATCGCCAATATTTCACAATTTGTGGAAGAAAGAGATACGTTTTTATCAATCTCGTACAACCTTCTTGATATGAAATGGTCAAATGGCTCAGTTCATGCAGTCTCATTCTGAAGCAATCTCCTAATGTTACAACCTAAAGCCAAAATCCTATAGAAAATGCAGATATTTACTTAACTCCTTATCAACCGCGCACAGTCCTTTGACGGTGGCCGGTGCGGGTCGTTCGTCTGCAGCGACGTCTTTAGACGTCGCTGCAGGCAACGGAGTTTGTGCCGCTGCAGCGCTTGAATCGGGGCTGTACTACACAGCCCCGATCCCAGAGCATCTCCTGCGAGCATCGGGGAGCAGAGGAAACCTCCACAACCCGGTGCTTTAACCCTTTGATTGCAGTGCAATCAAAGGGTTTCCCTGCTCTGTCGGGTGATTGAAACACCCGGTAACCTGACAGAGCCTGGGGAACGGTTGCACAGTCAGCTCTGGAGACCTAGAGTGGCCCCAGAGCTGTCAGTGTACTAAGCCAGTGACCAGGACGCACTGTGTGCTGTCCTAATCAATGCCTGTGTCAAAGTGACACAGATTACAATGTATTAGCATATATGAATATGCTATTACTAAGTATAAAAAAAAAAAAAATGTAATACAGTTCTCCCTTCATGGGAGTAAAAAAAAAAAAAAAAAAAAAGGAAAAAAAAACCAAAAAGTGTAAAAAATAAATAAATATTTAATAAAAAATAATTGTACATAAATTACACACAAAAAAACCTACACATATTAGGTATCCACACGACTGTAATAACCTGTAGAATTAATCTAAAAAGTTATTAAGTGTGAAATGTGAATGGTGTTAAAAAAAAAAAATTAATAAAAACATTTTTTTTTTTTTTACAAAAAAATAAATAAAAAATACTGCAATTATTTATAAGTGAACTTAAACTATTCCCCCATAAAGTACAACTTGTCTAGAATAAAACAAGGCCTCGTACAACTGCGTCATTGAAAAAATAAAGTTACAACTGTTGAAACGCAAGGAGGCAAAAACTAAAAAAACGTTCTGGTCATTAACTACTTTTCAGGCGTTCGGCTTAAGGGGTTAATATAAGCGATATTGCATTTGATTTTCTATTTTTTTTTTTTTACTGCTAAATCACATATAGCAGGGTTACTTCAAGCAATGACTAATAAACAGCTGATCCCTAGTTATACTGACATGGAGACCTGGATACTTACCACTTCCCTCTCTGGAGAGCTGGGTCTTGATCCAGACAGCCCATTCTTTGTTGGAGTCTTGGCTTCTTTTTTCGGAAACTGAATCTTCTTTAAGTCTAAGCGATCGTAGGTGACCCACTCATCCAATCGCTTATTGACTAAAGGAAGAGTGACAGATTTAAGACGCTTAAAGGGGTCCACAGCCAGCTTCTGATTCACACTTCCTGATTAGGCTGTGGGTGGGTCGACAGCAGTTATTGAAATATCATCTCTGCTGTTCCTAACTGATCTAGTTAGAGTGCAATGAGTGCTGAAGGTTTGTAAACAACTGTGTTGAAAGCTACAGAGCTCTCAAGGGTTAAAGCTTGTCAGTAAGTAATGTAAACAAGCTATTGTCTTTTAGATAAGAAACACAGCAGGGAGGGACATCACGATCCCAACCACTGCTCCTGCCTGTAAGAGCAGACAAAGGTTGCCGATAACTAAGGAAGCTTGTATGCAAAAGTTAAGAACCGCTCTTAACTCTGAAAAGACTATGTCGTTATAGCCTTTATTTACCTTTGCCTTCATCTTTAAAGCTAGTCAATGTTGTTTAAAATAAACCTGTCAGGTGGTTCATGTTACTCTGAGGAGGGCATGATGTGATAGAGAAGCTGAACTCTGTGATATATACGGCTATATGATAGAGGTGGACAAGCTGAGCTTGGTGATATATAGGGTTATGATAGAGAAGAGAAGCTGAGCTCTGATCTACATATATATGAAAGAGGAGAAAAGCTGAGCTCTGTGATATACAGGGTTATATGATATAGGGGAGAAGCTGAGCTCTGTGATATATAGGGTTATATGAAAGAGGAGAGAAGCTGAGTTCTGTAATATATAGGGTTATATGAAAGAGGAGAGAAGCTGAGCTCTGTAATATACAGGGTTATATCAAAGAGGATAGAAGCTGAGCTCTGTGATATATAGGGTTATATGATAGAGGAGAGAAGCTGAGCTCTGTGATATATAGGGTTATATGATAGAGGAGAGACGCTGAGCTCTGTGATATATAGGGTTATATGAAAGAGGAGAGAAGCTGAGCTCTGTAATATACAGGGTTATATCAAAGAGGATAGAAGCTGAGCTCTGTGATATATAGGGTTATATGAAAGAGGAGAGAAGCGGAGCTCTGTGATATATAGATTTATATGATTTGGAGCAGGATTTCAGACTAAAAAGCAGAGAAAATACTAACAGGACTCAAAGCAGGGATAGTAAGAGTCCTGCTGATCCTGTCCATATACAGTGATTGACAGCTTTCCCTGAATTAGTGTGTGGACAGAACAAACTGTCAATCACTGTATGTAGGTGGGGCTAAGCAGGACTTTCACTTTCCATTTCAGTTTTCCTCTGCTTTTTACTCAAAAGTCTTGGCCTAAATCGTATAAACTCAGCTTTTCTCCCTCAATCACATCCTCCTATCAAATAGTGTAGCATAAACCACCTGACAGGGGAATAAGTCACTGCTAGGCACCTCTGGGAGCAGCTTATCTACTATAAGAACACCTGAAAACCAACATGCCCAATCCTTCTCTCCCCCAACATCGTCTGTCGTGGTGGGGAGTAATGACACCCCATATTTTTCAGATTATCCCACCAAAATTGTTGAGTTTAGCCACTATTCATCTAAAGTGTATGGGCACATTGACAAACACTATAGTACAAAAATCAATACTAACTGTTATTTTAATTAATAAACACAATGTCTACTTACAGTCTATATAGTGAACATAGAACAGTTTCTTTGCAGTCAGGTCTTTGACACTCAGGATTTCTGCCAGTGCTGAAAATACATGAAATAAGAAATATTAGTAATGTAATGCTGCCATCTCCCTTATTATTCAAATAATAAGAAAAATCCTATTAATGGGTTTCAACAGTTTAACTATTTCTTACTAATAAGATGTGCATTTTAATGTAATTTGATGGTGCTATTACACATACTGTAAGTTCAGGATACAGTATGTATTAAATACAATGCCTCCTGGGACTGATTAGTTGTTGGGGTCAACCACAGGGATACCGCTTTTTTGCAGGTATCCGTCAGGGCACCGTGACAAAAGGTATATAAGAGCAGACACAGCCTTGCGTGGGCTACATCTGCTCTATTTACCAACGGCTTATCTTAGAGAACTCAATAGTGTAGTCTGCTATGCTATCGAGTCAACGGGAAATGCGCATGCCGTCGGGAAACAGAGCAAATGTAGCCAATGAAGGGGTAATTCTGCTCTATTATCCTCTATGAGGGCTGCCACAGCTGTGTTGTGGCATCTGCCGGGTTTCTTTCGCCACTGTACCCTGACGGATACTTGTAACGTAGAGATTAACTTAATGTGGACCTCCACTAACAGCTTAGCACACTCCATGTGATATCTGTATGGCCCTCATAGGCATATGAAAACTTTTAAGGGAATATTCCTATGTGGCAGTCATTTCTGCCACTCAATTCCATTATTATTCATCTGACCGAGTTTCTTTTGACCACACTGAAATGAATGAGACAGTCACGGAAACTTTTGTAACAAATCTGATCCATTTGAAAAAACAAGTTGTCCAGCTCAATCCAAGCGGTGGAAAAATAAAAACTTTTTATTTATACACTCGTCTTTAAAAGCGAAAAGACTGTAGACAGAACATCTTACTGCGTGAACACACTAACGCGTTTCGGAAACAGATTCCTTAATCATAGCGTGTCTAAACTAACAATGACAAAGATTTATATAGGCAACTCTAATCACATGATCCAACAGGAAGTAACTATTAACCCTGGGTTGCCCTGTACAAAACACAATTTATAAAATATGCTTAAGCCTATAAAAACAACACAGTACTTAATATTGATCGAAGATGTCATGTCTCTTATTAAGACCTAAGGGATAACGAGTACCCATCTGATAGATCCACCAAGCCTCCCTATTCAATAGTTTTTTTGCGATGATCCCCCCCTCTCGCTGGTCTGAACACTCTCTCTAAACCCATGAAAGAAAAACCTGCGGTATCACTTTGATGTTTTTCTATAAAATGTTTTGAAGCCATAGACATACCCATTCTATATTGCCAACAGAATATTAAAAAAGCTTTGGAAGAGGAAGGTGTTAGATATGTCTCTCGAAAAGGCCAGACTCTGGGTTCTTTATTATCTCCCAGCCTATTTATATCAGAAACCCATGTCAGTACTCCTGTTGGCTCACAAACAAAGGTTCTTTATAAATGTGGCCATACCCAGTGTATTGGTGTGGATATATGCAAGTTCCCAAAGGTTTTTTGATTCTACAACACAAAATAAAAATGTTTCTATTTTATCATTATAAATTGCAAACATGAAAAATGTTGTATATATGATAACCTGTGTGTTATGCCGACTCCAGTTATTAGGCTGTACATCTACAGCACTAAAATTCGAATTTCCCGCCGTCATTTATCAGACACACGCAAACCACTGGCAATAGGTATGTCTATGGCTTCAAACATTTTTATAGAAAAACATCAAAGTGATACCGCAGGTTTTTTCTTTCATGGGTTTAGAGAGAGTGTTCAGACCAGCGAGAGGGGGGGATCATCGCAAAAAACTATTGAAATAGGGAGCTTGGTTGGATCTATCAGATGGGTACTGTTATCCCTTAGGTCTTAATAAGAGACATGACATATTATATCAAATATTAATTTACTGTGTTGTTTTTAAAAGGCTTAAGCATATTTTAATAAATTGTTTTTTGTTACAGGGCAACTCAGGGTTAATAGTTACTTCCTGTTGGATCATGTGATTAGAGTTGCCTATATAAATCTTTGTCATTGTTAGTTTAGACACGCTATGATTAAGGAATCTGTTTCCGAAACGCGTTATGGTGTTCACACAGTAAGATGTTCTGTCTACAGTCTTTTCGCTTTTAAAGACGAGTGTATAAATAAAAAGTTTTTATTTTTCCCCCGCTTGGATTGAGCTGGACAATTTTGTTTTTTCAATTGGACTTTTACCTGGATTTCTTTGGATCCGTCCGTGCTGCATCCGGGGGTGGAGTATCGATGGTGAGCTGTATCATACCTGTTTGTGAGTGGACTTTTTCAAAGTTTTGTACGTGCTCCCATTCATGTTTGCCAGTTGCAACGAACTAGGTGGTATAACAAACCTGGTCATTTGATTACTGCCAGGCATACATGTTAAGAAATTTTTGCTTACTATTTTTTACTAAATTGTCTTGAAAAGCAGAAACTAGAAATCAGTCATGTCTCAAATATCTGTGGTGCCTACCCCTGCAGCGGCAGCTGCGATTGATCCCTCGCTTGTGGTTTCTGCTAGATTAAAGAAAGCTGCAGATATTTTCTCTTGCTCAGAGGCCGGGAGTAGCCAGAGTATGGAGTACATTTAAACTGCTTCAAGGGAAAATTGGAACGCCTAAATAGCAAAGAATTGCGTCTGTGGTGGGACCAAACCACATTGCAAATTTATGTGGATAAGAAAATGAAAACCGCGAGGTCTGGGATCAAAAAATTTCCCACCAGTGCGTTTTCCCAAGAATTTACAGAAGAGTGGAATGCCATTCTAAGCAAATGTTCACTGAAATTGATGCAACTCCTGATTAAAAATGAAGACGACCTGCGGCAAAAAATTAATGTGGAAATTGTGGATCTTAAAAACCAGATGAGTCCTTATGAGACGTCTACAAAATACAAGGAGTTACATGATAAGATGCTTTTGAAGATACAGAGATTGGAAGATTCCATTGTTGTTTATAAAAAACGTAAATTTCAGAGAGATACAGTGGACTATGAGAATAACAAAGTCTACACTTGGCATCATGATACATCCACCCCCCGTTCAATCTTAAGGAATCAACGCTTTGGGAGACCTTATAGGTCGAATAGACGCAACAACGTTTCCTTTCCAGGTCTGAACACGTCAACTGAGAATTCAGCAACTTCGATGTCAGAAGATTTATCTGACACTTCGACATCTGATGCAATGGATAGGCGTATGTTATCGAGAAAAAATACAAAAGGTTCTAACAATCAGCAAAAAAAACGCATTTAGAGAACGGGAAAGAAAGCATAAAAAATCAACGTGGCAACTCGTGGAAACGCAGAATTTAGATTCACCTGTGTTTAACCTGTCTATTTACCCCTCACGGAAGAACAGATCTCTTTATTGTCTAAGGTTGGGTTTCATTCCAGCTAGGAACTTTGACCTATATAACACTTGATGGATATTAACAAATTTGCCAGAAAAAAAACTTTAAGAAACCATTTCTCAGATATTGTAGATGAAAGATTGCCCTCGAGGGATTACGAGTGTGAACAGGATTTTGCATCACTAACTCCGTATTTCATACTTTTGGGATGTCTGCAACTTATTTTTGCTTTACGAGATTTGCAGAGTGAGGGTGCTTTTTTCTCCCCTACCCATGCCCTACTAATGGGAAAAAAGGAGCGATTTTTATCCTATTGCTTCACGTCCCATAGGATTAGATTTATTTAGGAGAATGTGGAATGTGATCTCCTCCGATTGCAAGATAAAATAAAAAAGGAATGTCCTAGTTATAATATTTCTAAAAAAGAACAAGAAGCTTTAATACAAATCAGCGATAACAAGGATTTAATAGTACGGGGAGCTGACAAAGGAGGAGGGATAGTGTTACTAAATGCCGGCTTGTACAAAAAGCTCAATTTAGAATTATTACAGGATGTCCATACATATCGGCCCCTTTTATGTAATCCACGGAATCTTTCAAGGAAAAGTGAAAAAATTATTGTCTGATGGCGTATCCCTGGGTGCAATTACAACTGCCTTGGCAGATAGATTATTCGTAGGGTCATCCCATAATCCCGGTGTTTCCTCCCCCCCCAAGATACATAAAGCAACCTTTCACCACCCGGGTTAGGCCTATTGTTGCGGGACTAGGTTCGCTGGGTGAGTTATTGGGGGCCTGGGTGGATGACATTTTGCAGCCATTGGTTTTAGACCTTCCGGGTCTTATTAAAGATTCTAAAAGTTTGGTCACCATTATGGCCCAGGCACCATGGGGTTCCAATTTATCGTGGGTATCCTGTGATGTGATCAGTTTGTATCCCTCGATTCCCCATGATCTTGCCTTAAACGGGTTTTGGAACGTCATCTTTACGGTTTAGTCGACATACTAAAGAGGTTAAATGAGTTTGTCATAATGGCGGTGGGTTTTCTTATTAAGGCATAATTATTTCAGCTTTGATAGGGAGTTTTTCATACAGTGCCAAGGTTCGTCAATGGGGGCGAAATTTTCGCCCTCATTGGCGAACATTTTCATGGCAGCATGGGAAGAGAGGTATCTGTACTCTATTGATTGCCCGTACCTCTCCCACATCAGGTGGTATGGTCGTTATATAGACGACCTGCTCCTGGTGTGGGAGGGTACGGAGGGTGAGGCTTTGGAATTTGGACAGTATGTTAATTTGAATGACATGAATCTCAAATTTACTATAGAATGGCAGAATAACACAATTAACTACCTAGACATCACTTTGAAGGGTAATTTGAATGGAGGAATTTGGGTGTTCTTGCCTTTCCGTAACCTACAGCTGGAATTAGATTTTAAAAGGTAAGTCCTGTCATCCACCCCACTTTAAATTTAAAAAATCTCCCAGTAGGCGAATTAATGAGAATTAAAAGACACTTTTCTGTTTTAGAGAAATATGAAGAATTTGAACAAGATGCTTGCACACGTCTGGCACAGAGGGGTTACCCCCAATGGAATTTGAATAGGGCCAAAGAGAAAGTGGCTAGATATACAAGGGAAGATTTATTAGAACCTCACAGAAAGTTTAACAGCATGCCGAATAGTATAGTTTTTTCCACCCAATATAGCCCTCAGTTTAGGGATATTGTGGAAATTGTAAAAAAAGAATTTGCCCATTCTATATTGCCAACAGAATATTAAAAAAGCTTTGAAGAGGGGAAAGGGGGTAGATATGTCTCTCGAAAAGGCCAGACTCTGGGTTCTTTATTAGCTCCCCAGCCTATTTATATCAGAAACCCATGTCAGTACTCCTGGTTGGCTCACAAACAAAGGTCAGATAAATGTGGCCATACCCAGTGCATTGCGTGTGGATATATGCAGGTTACAAAGGTTTTTGAATCTACAACACAAAATAAAAAAATTTCTATTTTATCATATATAAATTGCAACACGAAAAATGTTGTATATATAAAAAACCTGTGTGTTATGCCGACTCCAGTATATAGGCAGTTACATCTACAGCACTAAAAAAATTTGAATTCGCCGTCATTTATCAGACACACGCAAACCACTGGCAATAGGTATGTCCATGGCTTCAAAACATTTTATAGAAAAACATCAAGGTGATACCGCAGGTTTTTCTTTCATGGGTTTAGAGAGAGTGTTCAGACCAGCGAGAGGGGGGGATCATCGCAAAAAACTATTGAATAGGGAGGCTTGGTGGATCTATCAGATGGGTACTCGTTATCCCTTAGGTCTTAATAAGAGACATGACATATTATATCAATATTAAGTACTGTGTTGTTTTTATAGGCTTAAGCATATTTTATAAATTGTGTTTTGTACAGGGCAACTCAGGGTTAATAGTTACTTCCTGTTGGATCATGTGATTAGAGTTGCCTATATAAATCTTTGTCATTGTTAGTTTAGACACGCTATGATTAAGGAATCTGTTCCGAAACGCGTTAGTGTGTTCACGCAGTAAGATGTTCTGTCTATAGTCTTTTCGCTTTTAAAGACGAGTGTATAAATAAAAAGTTTTTATTTTTCCACCGCTTGGATTGAGCTGGACAACTTGTTTTTTCAATTGGACTATTACCTGGATTTCTTTGGATCCGTCCGCGCTGCATCCGGGGGTGGAGTATCTATGGTGAGCTGTATCATACCTCTAAATCTGATCCATGTTTGAACACACGAAGAGTATATGTTCACACAGCGTTTTTGGATACGATTTCGGGTCCGTGTTGGACCCAAAAACCGCATCCAAAAACGTAGCGGCGATCGGATCCAACACGCAGCTGCGTGTTTTGATCCGTGTTGGGTGCAGCAGGATCGCACCCTATAGTTTATTATAGGGCTCCTGCTGCGTCTTTCGCTCCAAGAATTGACATAGCAATTCTTGGAATGGATCCGAAAGACGGATCCAAGAGACGCAATGTGAGCACGCATCAGCGATCACTCATGTGAACGCTGATATGTGTTTTACATTGCGAGCAAAGCAAAAATCACACTGCTCATTGTTAGATGTGTGTTTGGGTCCGTCTAGACGCATCCAAATGCGTATGTTCACACAGAGCAAACACGCCGTGGCAGCAGCTCTCTTCCCACAAGATAAAGAAAAAAAAAAAAAAAAGGTCAATTCCAATTGCTGCCTAGGAAATTAATGAAACACTGTATGTACACTGCGCAAATTTTTAAACAGTTAAAACACTTACGCCACTCCACTTCATTGTCTTGGTTCTTGCGGAGGACAGGCAGCCGGCAACCCTCCACAATTTCTGCCTAAAAGAAAAAAGGAAACAATGTGAGTGACCTAACTGCAGTTCTCCCCGACACAGGCTGTTTAACTACGTGCCGACCATCCGTAGGCTATATACACCCGGGCGGTGGCAGTTTGTCTCTGCGCAGGTGTACAGTAACTGCGAAGCTGTGTGAGCGATAACTCGAGAAGAAAGGGACAGTTTATTACTGTCCCTGTCTTCTCGATTGTCTTACATACAGACAAGCAGGAAGCCTCAGAGAAGTCAAGTGACCGCTAGGGCTTGGTAGCTGCAGATGCTGTTGGGTCTTAACAAACCCAGATGAGCTCTGTAGTAAGTACAGGGGGTTGTTTCTCCCTTGTATTTTCCCTGTAACTGGGGCTATAACAGCTCCAGTTACAGGAGAAATCAGAAAAAAAAAGTGGTATAAAAATGCTCCCCGGAGGTCTTTTTCACTTAAGTGGGGCACAATGTCTAATATAAAGTAATAATAAAACACACACAGAATAGGATATTATTAAAAAAAAACCATTAACAGCCCAAACCACAACTTTAAGCCCCACACCTGATGGCCCTAAAACTATTTATCACCTATACATAAAAGTCCATGACGAAAAGGTAACAGTTACACAACTTATTTTAGTGAAAAACAGATTTTTAAATTTTGTATCCCCCTCCTTAGATTATAAATAAACAAAAAATATAATGTAATAATTACTTAAAAATAAAGCCGAATATATCATGGAAAAAAAGTGAAAAAATAAGTAGAATAACCAAAAAGCTTCATAGCAGTCAAACTTGTGTGTATTAAGAAAAAGCAAAATGCGCCTGGTTAGAAAGGGGGTAAGGGATTGTCAGGAACTGGTTAAAAGGCATTGGTCTGGTTGCCATTTTAAAAGGGGTGGTCAACTTAAAAATAGGCTATAGCTGCAGAAATAAAGATACATAAATACAAAATACTCACAAAAACTTAGGGATAAGTTAGGGAAATTTCAGGAGGAACATAAAATTGCTTGAATTTTTTTTTTTTAAATGAACTGTATGAGACCATCTCTCAACTTGGTGCTTTTTGCACAACTTGCTGATCTCTAACAAGGAGCTTAATAGCAAAATTCCCAACAGGTGTTTGATCCCTGAATTGCCCAATACTTTTAGGGTGCTTTCACACGGTGCGTTTTTGATGCGTTTTTTCAATGCGCAAAAATCGTGGTAAATTCACGGTAAAATCTCGGTAATTACCGCGATTTTTGTGCAGCAATGTACAGCATTAATTGCTGTGCTTTCCTGCACAAAAAACGCATTGAAAAAACGCACCAAAAACTCACTGTGTGAAAGCACCCTTAGGATATCAATTTGATTTGGAATTTAAACAGTCCTCCTCATCATGCTGTTCACATTTAGACATTATGAGACCAAAACAACACCTTACAATTGATACAACAGTACCTCGCTATTGTGAGGCTTCAAACAGCATGCTCTCAGAGGGAAGTGCCCACCGACCTTATAGGCTACATCATACACTGATGACTACTGTAAACAATGCCCTGTGGAACCGGATGATGAATGCCACACAACTCCAAGCATGTTTAAGGGAGGTGAGAGGCAACCAAGCGTCACGTCAGACCAGTCACGTCGTAACTGTTAACATCAGCGTGACCTGTGTGTTAGACGACCGGCAAGGGTACCTGACCACACCTCCAGGCACCGTGGCCTTGCATGGGTAAGGCAACATCTATGCTGGATGAGGGACCAGTGATCCTTAGTGCTGTTCAGTTATTTATGTCAGTTCACCATGAGCAGAAATTACGGCCACCAACAATGCTGGAGACGCTAAGGAGATCGCTATGCATCAGCCACTGTTGTCAGCAGACAAACCTTTGGTGGTGTTCTAGGTGTATCTAGACTATACAGAGCTGCCCTACACTTTGTGAATGGTACAGTGCCAAACCTCTACTACATGAATAACATCATTAACCCAGTCATTGTGCCTCTGCATGAACAACACAAGGCTAATTTCACCTTCATGGACAATGCTCCAGCTTATCAAGGTCGCATCATTAGGGAACAGCTGTTGGAGACTAGGGGACCTCAAATGGATGGTCTGCACTCTCTCCAGACCTGAACCCTCTAGAGTAGTGTTCCCCAACTCCAGTCCTCAAGGCACACCAACAGGTCATGTTTTCAGGATCTCCCACAGAATGCACTGACAATAATTTATATCACCTGTGCAGAATGCACTGACAATAATGACTTCACCTGTGCAATGCTAAGGAAAGCCAGAAAACATGACCTGTTGGTGGGTCCTGAGGACTGGAGTTGGGGAACACTGGTCTAGAGAACCTGTGGGATCAGCTGAGTCGCCCGAGTTGGCTTTTATTTAATTAAATCGTTTGAGATGGATAAATCATCATGCTACCACTTTCAGGACAAAATATCACTGCAGCAAGAAATTCTTACGTTTTCTAAAAATTTCACCCAGAAGCCAAATATCCCGAACTTGTTGTGAGTAGTGTGTGTATATATATATATATATATATATATATATATATATATATATATAGCAACAAGAGCTCAAGGTAATCAGGCGGCACCGACACCCATAATTCATCCATATTTATTTAGTGTCTCATAAAAAAACCCAGCACTATATCCAATTTCAGTGGTTTCTCAGCTTCAAATAGAAAAGTCCCAATGATTATCCAAGTAATAAAGAATGTAAGCGGCACTCAAACCCAAACTTCTTCTTTGTAAAGATTTATTGTAAACACTCACGTTTACATGGGAAAAAAGCACATCCACCTCAGCCTACGGCCGTTTCGCGCACTGACTAGCGCTTTCTCTGAGAAAGCGTTAGTCAGTGCGCGAAACAGCAGTAGGCTGAGGTGGATGTGCTTGTTTCCCATGTAACGTGAGTGTTTACAATAAATCTTTACAAAGAAGAAGATTGGTGAGTGCCGCTTACATTCTTTATTACTTGGATTATATATATATATATATATATATATATATATATACACACACACACAACACATATACACACACAGACCTTTGCACTCACTGTCCTTCCTAAATTTGCCAGCAGTATCCCCCAGTCTCTGTAAACGTCCGTTGCCATGTAGCCAATCAGTGAAGTCACGTATCATTCCCTTGACAGCACCACTCAAGAAGTGAAGGATGCTTGAAAGGTGATAAGAAGGGAATGGCAGGTGATCCAGTAATTGGTAGCCAATGGTCATGTATTAGACAGCAGAACAGGGCACTTCCTGCAGCTTTAGCACTGGGGGGCAGTGGGAGCAGCGGTGCCATATTTTTAATGGTAAAGTGTGACATCCTCTTTAAGGCTCCAATGCATTTACAATGTCACAACAATCCTATCATGTTCTAGCAACACGGTCTCTGCAGGCTTATGCATTTCCATGGTAACAGGCCCTGTTTACTGCCATGCTGCAGTCATGCTCCTACATTCAGCAATGACTGCAGGATCTGCTCCCTGGGTTTTGTTCTGTAGATTGTTACCATGGAGACACAGGTCTGCATGGGAGCTTAATAATAAAATGATCGAATATGTTTAATGAAAGCTTTCAATAGAACCGATGTATATGTGTTAAAGCAAGTAAAGAGCTGCAAACTGGACATAACCTTTAAATGTACCCGAATGTGAAGGGTCCTCAGCTCCAAGACAGAGCAAAGTGTTTCTATGGTTACACAGTACATAGCCCCGGCACGGTCACTGCTCTACAGCCGTACACATAGCATATTGCTACACAGTATAATGCTATTGAAGAAGCCACTTTACTAATAGCGCCCACCAGCTGAGACTGATACTGGCAGCTGCAGTGTCCAATATACATGAGGACAAGTGCGGTCTCAGTATAAGCCGGCATTGCCAGGAGGGGTGCGCCCCTGCTATAGGTATAACAGTCACAAAGCTCCCACGGTTATACCGAAATCCATACAAATACACAAGCACAGCCCTCACCTCCGCCATGTTATTTCTTGTCCCTCTTCCTCCTTTGCACAGCGCTGACTCCGTCTCTTCCGTCGTCTTTAGAGTTCCTTACCGCGCGCCTATTACTAACGAAAAATACGTTTATTTCCAGAGAAATCCGAGATGAAACTGCCCTCGGTGAATAAATAGACGTTCTTGGTTGGTATTAAGTGCAAAATGGTTGTGTTATGAACGATCAGGCATAACACTAGACAGCCTGCGAGCGCACAGGGGGCCTGCAGCTGCGGGACAGAGGAGACGTTGAAGCGATTATGCCGCGGAGCGTGTGGAACGGCGCATGCGCAGTAAGACGCGCTTCTCGGGGTTACTTGTGTATAGAAGTGCAGATGTGGAGAGCTGTTCACACTTGTCTCTGGTGCACTGTGTGCGATACGCTGCGGCCTGGAATAGGGATAGGAAATAGTTGCGCAGTTTTCATTAGTTATGAGCACAGCTGCGCCAGGGGAGAGGGCCCCCAAAAGTGTCAGCTCAGAACGAAGCACTAGTATTATTTGCACACGCTCACTTGTACATAGAACTTCCATAGAACAGAAGGGAGCATCACGCTCACCTGTACACAGAACCCCATAGAACAGAATGGAGAGTCACGCTCACCTGTACTCAGAACTATAGAACAGAATGGAGCGTTGTGCTCACCTGTACTCACAACTCCCTTAGAGCAGAATGGAGCATTGTGCTCACCTGTACTCACAACTCCCATAGAACAGAATGGAGCGTTGTGCTCACCTGTACTCAGAACTCCCTTAGAGCAGAATGTAGAGTCGTGCTCACCTAGACTCAGAACTCCCATAGAACAGAATGGTGAGTCACGCTCAACTGTACTCAGAACTCCCATAGAACAGAATGGAGAGTCCTGCTCACCTATACTCAGAACAGAATGGAGAGTCGTGCTCAACTGTACTCAGAACTCCCATAGAACAGAATGGAGAGTCGTGCTCACCTGTACTCAGAACTCCAATAGAACAGAATGGAAAGTCGTGCTCATCTGTACTCAGAACTCCCATTGAACAGAAAGGAGCGTCGTGCTCACCTCTACTCAAAACTCCAATAGAACAGAATGGAGAGTTGTGCTCACCTGTACCAGTATTCAGAACGCCCATGGAACAGAATGGAGAATTGTGCTCATCTGTACTCCGCACTCCCATAGAATAGAATGGAGAGTCATGCTCACCTCTACTCAAAACTCCAATAGAACAGAATGGAGAGTTGTGCTCACCTGTACCAAGAACTCCAATAGAACAGAATGGAGAGTCGTGCTCACCTGTATTCAGAACTCCCATAGAACAGAATGGAGTTGTGCTCACCTGTACTCAGAACTCCCAAAGAACAGAATGGAGAGTCATACTCACCTGTACTCAGAACTCCAATAGAACAGAATGGAGAGTCGTGCTCACCTGTACTCAGAACTCCCATAGAACAGAATGGAGAATCGTGCTCACCTGTACTCACAACTCCCATAGAACAGAATGGAGAGTTGTGCTCACCTGTACTCAGAACTCCCATAGAACAGAATGGAGAGTCACGCTAACCTGTACTCGGAACTCCCATAGAGCAGAAAGGAGAATTGTGCTCACCTGTACTCAGAACTATAGAACAGAATGGAGAGTCATGCTCACCTGTATTCAGAACGCCTACGGAACAGAATGGAGAGTCGTGCTCAAATGTACTCAGAACTCCCATAGAACAGAATAGAGATTCACGCTCACCTGTACTCACAACGGCCATAGAGCAGAAAGGAGAATCGTGCTCACCTGTACTCAGAACTTCTATAGGACAGGATGGAGAGTTGTTCGCTAGCGTTACCAGCTCTTCATTCTGAGCCGGCACTTTCCCGAGATTGGTGTAGGACCCACAACTATCAGACGTTAGCCTCTTACATATGAAGTACCCATACAATGAAGTGTTAGCAATTGCTTACCGGTCACTTGCGGCTCTTCCTGCTGCTGATATTCAGTTCATTTGTATTTGCACGTCTAGGCTGGAATCACACAACAGTCACTACTCACAAAAAGTTCGGGATATTTGGCTTTCGGGTGAAATTTATGGAAAACGTAAAAAAATCATGCTCCAGTGATATTTTATCCTGAAATTTGGCCATTTATGTCGTAACATGCAAGGTTGACTTTGCATCTCAAACAATTTAATGAAACAAAAGCGAACAACAGTGGAGGGTGCACACCATCAAAAAAATATCTCAATAATGCGTCATGTGGTCTTCAGCAGCAATTACAGCTTGATAACGAGTTGAGATATTGGCTGCTGAGGCATGGCATCCCACATGAGTTTCTACACAGCAACTCAGCTGATCCCACAGGTTTTCTAGGGGAGTTCAAGTCTGGAGAAAGTGCAGACCATCCATTTGAGGTACCGCAGTCTCCAACAGCTGTTCCCTAATTATGCGACCTTGATGAGCTGGAGCATTGTCCATGAAGGTGAAATTAGCCTTGTGTTGTTCATGCAGAGGCACAATGACTGGGTTAATGATGTTATTCATGTAGTAGAGGTTTGGCACTGTACCATTCACAGAGTGTAGGGCAGCTCTGTATTGTCTAGATACACCTGTAGCACCACCAAAGGCTTGTTCTAGGGCTAGGTCTGCTGACAACAGTGGCTGATCCATATTGCTCTCCTTGATGTCACCAGCATCGTTGGTGGCCATCATTTCTGCTTAGAGTGATTCAACTTTTATCACTAAAGAGCACTGAGGACCATTGGTCCCTCGTCCAGCGTAGTTGATCCTTGTCCCATGCAAGACCACTCTGATGAAAACGGTTAGGAATGGTCTGACATGGCACTTGGTTACCTCTCACCTCCCATAAACCTACCTGGAGTTATGTGGCATTCATCATCTAGTTCTGCAGGGCATTGTTTACAATGAAGCACTCATCAAGGTGTGATGTAGCCAAAGGATGTCCACTTCTTTGCCTTTCTGTGACTCTTCCAGTCTCTCTGTATTTTTGGTGCAACCTGCTAATGACATTCTGTGACATTCTAAGCTCAGTGACCACTCCCGCCTGAGAGCATCCTGCTTGAAACCTTGCAATGGTGAGGTACTGTTTCTCAATTTCTAAGGTGTTGTCTTGGTCTCACAATGTCAAAATGTGAACAGCATGATGAGGAGGACTGTTTAAATCCCAATTCAAATGGATCCCCTACATTTATAGGAGGATTCAGGAATCAAACACCTGTTGTGAATTTTGCCATTAAGCCAATTGTGCAAAAAGTACTGAAGCATTGAACATTTGGATGTGTACATTCTAAAAGTGTATTGTGAGTGGACAAATCTCATCAGTGAAAATAAGTGATGTGAAAAATGTAAAGTAACACCTGCCATTGATGTGAAAGGTGAACATAGGCTACGAAGGTGCACAAGGGTGGAACAACATGCTATAGTGGAGCAGCTTTTCTGGGTTCCTGCTGTGGTGGATATCACCCAGCTTTCCCTGTCGCTTAATAACTTCTCCAACATCCGGAAAAGGTGAGGGATGCCCCATCTCTGTTTTTCTCTTCTAACAGGTTCCCATTTGGACTATGACTGATTCATTGGATTATGTTAGTCCAGCTTTGCATCTATTTCTTTAACCCCTTAATGACCCTGGACTTATGAGTATGTCCTAGGGTCGCTAAGGGACTTTGTAACGCGATCCCTCTACATAGCCGCCGGGTGTCAGCTGCTAATTGCAGCTAACACCCGGTGGTTTAACCCTTTAGACACCGTGGCATCTAAATCAATGAGAAACAGTGCCGCGCACCATACTTCACTTCGATTGGAGCACCCGCGGGCAAAATTTTGGGCTCCCCGATGGGTTTAAAAACACGGCAGCGGGGGCCCCCTTTTTAAAAGGGTTTTCCATCGCTGACATTTTTTCCCAATTTCCCCATTTTGGGCCCGGGGCAGGAAGGGGGGAAAACCGCCCTTTGGTACCCCCAAAAATAATTTGTATAAACGTTTTAAATTTTTTATTTTAATGTGTAAAAAAAAATTAAAAGTTAAAATATCCCCCCCCCCTTTTCCCTTTTAAAGTAAAAAAATAAATTAATAAAAAAGTTACACATATTTGGTATCACCGTGTCTGAAAAAGTCAGATCTGTTAAAATATAACATCGTTTATCCCATACGCTGAACACCGTAGAAAAAAAAAAAATCCAAACGCCCAAATTGCGATTTTTTTGGTCATTTTACGTCCTCTAAAAATTTGAATAAAATCGATCAAAAATTAGAATGATTTCCAAAAATTTGGGCCAATAAAAAGTTCAAATTTTTGCCCCCAAAAAATGACCCTCGTTTAAGGGCCGTTTGGTGTTAGTAATAAAAGTTATTTGGTTTTCAGGAAAAATGGCCCCCAGCACAAAATTTTAATAATCAAAAATTTTTTGGAATTTTTTTACGGGACCCAAAACATAACAGAAAAACCCCACATGTTTGGTATTGTGGGGTGCATATTAAAACCCGTTTGAATACGATAGCAACCATTTTTTACCCGGGAAAATGTTTAATGGCCTAAAAAAAAAAACCCCCCAAAAATGGTGCAAGTACCCGTAAAATTTTTTCACATTTTTTCCCACTTGAAATTTTTTTTGGGGGTTTCTCAGTTTTTATTCCATAGTACAGTGAATTAAAACCCCTAAAAAAAGTATATCTTGTCCCCCAAAATAGAAGCCCTCCTATGTCTAAGTAGGTGGAAAAAAAAAAAAAGTTATGGCTTTGGAAAGGGGGGAGGGGGGAAAAACTAAAATGCAAACCCAAAAAAAAAGTCAAAAATCCCTAAGGGAAATTTAAAGTGTTTTTTCCCCAAAAAGGGGAAAAATTTACGTGGGAAAAACTTGTAAATTAACAATAACTTTTTATCATTTTTAAATTTTTTAAAAAGACTTTTTTTTTTTTTGTCTTTTCTGCTACCTTAGGGGATCCATAGGGTACTTTCCCACCAGAGCGTTTTTGGGGTTTCGTTTTTGATGCATTTTTGTGCTTTTTTTGTGCAAAAAAAGCCAATTGATTGCAAAAAAAAACCCCAAAAAAAAAAAACATACGGTTGAAAGCACCCATAGTGAAACAGTTCTCTTAGGGAATAGGACCAGTACAAAGTTTGCCCGGCGCACATGCTCAGAATCACCCCTCATCTCAGGCAAAACTGTAAGGCCATGTTTTTACACGGCTTATTTGGCCGCAGATTGGAGCCATACTGGGCCCAATTTGCGATTCGTACGGGTGCAATCCGTCCCTGTCATTGGTAACCCCCATTCTCTAAGAACATGGGGTTCCGTCTTCCCAACTTCCGGCGAAAACCGCCCCGGGGGGGGAGAAAGTGCATGCAAATTTTTTTACGGGGTACCGCCGTAAAAATGCTTGTCTATGGGGGGCCCGCGACACTCCCCCGCGCCCCCGCCCCTTATTCAAAACCCTTTGCGGGGGGGGGATCTGTCCCAAAACAGCTTGAAAAGCTGTGTAAAAACGGGTAAGGGTGCTTTCATATGCAGCTGCGTTTTTTATGCGTTTTTTGTGCAGAAGGCACAGCAATTAATTTTGTACATTTCTGCACAAAAAAAGCATCCAAAAAAAGCATAAAAACTCACAACGAGATGCACTGTGTGAAAGCACACTAAGGGTATGTTCACACGGTGTGTTGGATCTGAGTTTGCATCAGAAAAATGCATCCAAAAGTGCTGCGTCAATCGAATACAACAAACGCTGCCAACACACATCCAACATGCAGCTGCTAGTTTGGCTGCAGCAGACACGCACCCTATAGTTGTAAATAGGGCGTCTGCAGTGGCTTTTGGATCAAGAATTGACATGTCAATTCTTTAAAGGATCCCAAAAAATGCAAAAAGCAGCTCACGATCACCGTTTTAACACCGATGGTTTTTTACAGCAAAATTTTTTTCAAGCAATGTAAAATCACACTGCACATTTTAGATTCGTGTTTGGGGTCCAAAACACGGCTCCAAACATGCATCTAAAGACCGATAAAAAATAGGGTGTGTTCACCCAGGGGCGTTTTGGGGGCTACGGACACCGAAAATATACCGGGTGGAAGTCGGCCCCTTTTTCACATGCTTGCCCAGGGACAGTAACGCCGCGAACTTTTTGAATGTCACTTCTCTCTCCCGGGTAAAATACGATCGCATTTACCCCCGGGGGGGGGATGAGGCATAATTCAGTGCGCCATGATAGCTTTGTTTTACCAAATTTCACCCTATTTCACGCATTTCCCCGCTAAAAACGCAAATTTTACTCCGTTTTACCCCTGTAAATACCAAAAGGGGATTTCACACCTTTTTTTTGCCTTATTATTGCGTTTTCGCTGGGTATTGCGTTTTTAAAGGGCCCCAAATGCGGCTAAATTACGGTAATTTATATTTCCCATGGGAAGCTTGATTACTCTCTCCCGGGGGGGGACAATAGATCGCATCATACGCCCAGGGAGAAAAGTTTAGTCAATTGTTCAGGGTTGTTTACTCCCGCGACAAGGCTTTATCAATGCGCCCCCCCCCCCATGCTTTTAGAATTACGCGTTGCTTCCAAAACACCCCATGTATTGCGCACCTTGTGAAAATACCCTAAGGCCGTGTTCACACGGCTTATTAGGCGGATTTGGACCGGATTGCGCTCGCAAATCCGGGGAATAAGGGGGGGGGCCCCAGCTCTCCGGCCCCATAGACTTCATTTTGTGCGACCCCGTAAATATGCATGTCACTTTCTCCCCGCCCCGGGGATTCGCGAGGGGGGGAGGACGGAAACCCCTGTTCTTTGAGACAGTGGTTTTCCTAATTACTCCACGGATTGGCGCCGTACTGCAGCGAAATTGGGGGCGGAGTACGGCGCCAATCCCAGACAAATAAGCCGGGGGGGGGGTGAACGCGGCCTTAGTCTATTGCCTGCCTAGCAATCACACACATTGCTGAGCGAGTGTTCAGCCCGAGGTGCTGTCATTCTACTCCTGTCCTCAGTTTCTCCCTTAGTTTAAATTTGTCTTTAAAAAAAGTTTAATTTTAAGGGGCCCTGTTTAAAACAGGGACTTTGGTTTTTTTTGGGCGGATTTTTTAAAAGGATTTTAGTTTTTTAGAACCCACAAAAAAAACCGCTGTTTAAAACCCGTGCCCCTGACCCCCCAAAAGAAATTCCAACTTTGGTCTACACAAAAAACCGGGTTTTTGTTGAAATATTCTTTTAATTCCCTTCCCTTTCCCGGGCCCTTTTTTGCCCCCTAGGAAACCCTTTGGGGGGGGGTTTCCCGGGCGGCACCTTTCACGGGGGGCGGGGCAGGGAGGTTGATGGGGTTTTTTTTTTTTTTACTTTTTTTTTTTTTTTTTTATTTTGACCCCGGGGGAAAAGCCCCCCCCTGGGGGGGCTGGGAAAACTTTTTGGTGGGGGGGGGTTAATTTAAAAGTGTGGGGGGGGGGGGGGGGGTCAAGGGGGGTTTGGGGGGGTGAATTTAAAAATGTGGGGGGGGGCTGAATACATTGTGCTGGGGGGGGGCTTAATACATTGTGCTGGGGGGGGGAATACATTGTGCTGGGGGGGGGGGGGTTTTGGGGGGGGGTTAATACATGTGCTGGGGGGGGCCTGAATAAATTGTGCTGGGGGGGGGAGGTTAAAAATTTGCTTGGGGGGTTGGGGTACATTTTTGCTGGGGGGCCGGGCTTGGGGGCTGGGGGTTAATACATTTTGCTGGGGGGGGGGCTGGATACATTGTGCTGGGGGGGGGTTTAAAAAATTTTGCTGGGGGTTAATTTCTTTTGTGGGGGGGGGGGGGCTTTAATACATTGTGCTGGGGGGGGTGGGGGTTAATGGGGTGGGGGGGCTGGAATTTCATTGTTTTGGGGGGGGTTTAATACAGTGCTGGGGGGGGGGGGTTGGTCTTTGGGGGTGGGGGGGAATAAGGTGTGGGGGGGCTGCATAAAATTTTGCCCGGGGCCCGATACATTTTGGGGGGGAGAATTGTTAAAATTTTGCTGGGGGAAGGGGTGTCAATTGCTGGGGGTTAATACCCCCTTGGTTTCTGGGGGGGGGGGTGTTTTACCTTGTGCTGGGGGGCCTTGGGAATTTCATTTTGGGGGTGGGGGGGGGTTAATACATGTGCCGGGGGGGGTTAATACATTTTGCTGGGGGGGGGGTTTTTACATGTGTGGGGGGGCCTTTTATTTCATTGGGGCTTTGGGGGGGGGG